>WMED01018298.1:0-12750 GCA_019650415.1 Pipa parva | reverse complement strand
ACATTTTTAAATAATGCAAAATATAATTTATCGTTATTCACGAAATTACAGAAAATATCGAGATATCATTTTTCAGCAATATAGCGCACCCCTACCTCCCAGTAATAAGTTCAACAAATGTTAATGTAGCAGGTTTAGGATTACTGATTTTTGCAGAAGATTCATAGCAATGAAAGAAAAAATAAGCACTTGAAGCAGGAATTACCCCATAATTCTAGCCCCAAGTCCTGTTGTTTGTGCAGTCTGTTACTTGTGTGTATCATTTGGATTACTAATCATCTTTTGACTCTGATCTGTTTTATTAGGCTGTTTTCTCCAGTTTCTCAGTCTTTCAGAGCTGTCTTGCACTAAGTTTCTTTGAAGTATGTGAAAGTGAATTTTATTCATTTTAGAAGGGAAGGCATGCTCAGTTTGTGAGTTTAGCCCTTGACAAAGAGGAGGAGCTAAGATTAGCTGAAAATCTCAGCTCCAACTGCTTATTTTTTCTTGTATTGCTTTGATTATTCTGCAAAATCAGCAAGCTTCAACTTTTAATTTTAACACTTCTTGAACTCACTACTAGGAGGCAATTAAGTAGCTCTTTACAGGCTTTAGAGTCCCTTTAATAGATGATAACTGTACTGAAAAATATTATTAGCTCTTACAATCAAGTTGAGTGTTTAGTGTACAATATATGCAATTCTGCTGATTTACTGTGGTCAGTAGAGCTAAACTATAAATGACAGTACAGAAATGTTTCATTAGGAATTGTTTTGAGTATCGCAGTGCACACCAATTATACTGAGCACATATGAACTGTCCTTGTATCTGCATGACCACTGTATTTGCTGTTTCCATGTAACAGATTTGTGTGGAGTGGTGCCATGTTATATAAAAATAGGCAGACAAAATGAGTGCTGGAGGTGTATACGGTTTATCCTTTGCAACCATTATAGCAATACCTTGAACAGTTATGGTTACCAAGAAGAAAGTAGCAGTGACTGCCAAAAGGTCAACAATCCCATGATCTTTTTAAAGCCATTGTGCCATTGTTTGTTTTCTTTTTTTGCTAATAAATGATTTAATTAAGAAAAAGGAGCTTAATTTGCCTCATCTAAAATTGGCACAATGCACATAACCTTGCTTCCATTAAGTAAAGCTCATTCAAATGTTTCTGAAGTTCATGTGGATCACACGAGAAGTCTTGGATTTTCCTTCTGTAGGGACTATTCTGTTGGGAATGTCTGGGAGTAAGTATGGCATGTCAGTTGTGAATGCCACCACATTGATTGCTTGAGGGAACAGTCTTGTGAAGCTTCATAATATTGTTCCGTTTCATCAGCACTCTCTGCTGTCAGTCATGTGATCTGCTAACCTTTATTGTAAGCAATGGGAAATCTTCATTTTAACTAACTGTAACACTTCAGTGATGATCTCTAGGAAGAAGTTTTAACCTTCTAATCACACAAGCCTTATCTGTAAAATGGATCACCTGTATGCTTAATATGGTGCCTCAATCCCCTTGAACATACATAGACTGAGTAATTCATGTAAGGTCAGTAATGTATTCAGTTTATTCCTGCCAAAAATTGTCAATGTGTTAGTCTCAGTTTTTTTTTATGTTTGTCTGTGTAACTGTTTTGAATATTTGTATAATGTCTGTAAATTTTGTTCTTTAACTACAATGGACCCAAACGTTTGCATTGTCTGTTTTTTGATACATTGGGCAGTTGTTTTTTTTTTCCCTGTGTTGTATTGTGAAAACATTTTTTTTTTTTTTTTTTTAAATGTCTAAACCAATAAAGGACCAGAAAATGCTAGTAACTGATTTCAGAAGGTACATTTAAAAATAATCTAAACAGTGGCTGTTTTTAAACAAGGTTAGTCACTAACAAGGTATGGATCAATTACTATAACCTGTTTGTATTTAATGTAACATAGACTAGTAGGATTGGCTGCTGTCAAAGCAGCTGTATCTTTCAGTCTGCTGCAATTATAGCAATTATAGCTATTGAAAAATGGTATTTTCTTTCTTTTAACATTTGGTTTTGAAAGGAGCTGAAGTGGCTACACTGTAAAATGTATATTGGATTTGCCTCTGGCAACCTAAAAATCTACTAAATAATATTATCCATTCGTATTGAAGTTGCTGAGGCAAGATTTTTATTTTAAGTTTCAACTATTTTTACCAATGCCATTTTATTTAAAAGTGTATATATTATAGGCGTTCAGGTTATGATAGTATTTTAATATTAAAAGTGCCTAAAATGTAAATAATTTTGGGAAATATTTGTTGGATTGAAAGGATGGAAGTTCTTTAGTGCCAATGTGGTGGCATTGACATAAGGACAAGAGATGTAGAAATTACAACTGTTCTGGGAGCTGAGGTGGGTGGGTATAACCTAATGTACAGAAAAGCGATATGTTTGAACTCCATTAAACCCTGTAATGTTGACCATGAACAGCCTTAAAAAAATATGGAATAAGACAGTAGGAATGTGGTATGTGCATGGGGTGTTTTTTAAAAAAACTCCTTTAATAAGGCAATTCTTAAACCCTTCTATTTCACAGTTCTCCTACATCTGATTGGACAGACACAATTCAAAGACCAATCAGATGTGATATTACAGACCCTGTGGAGGCAAGTGGCTGGAGGGGGGTTTAGAGGGATGTGTGTGTATATATACAATATTTTCTAATCTAATATTCACAGTTGAGTCTCATTATTATGACCAGCAGTTAATATCCATAATAACTGCCATGTGCAGCTAGATGGACTGTGAGTGACTCAATAAGGTCCCTGTAGGTTGTTGTGTATCTGTAGCAAGGTTGACTGCAGTGCATACCACAGCTGCTGGAGGGTGTCTGGGGGAGGATCCATAGAGCAAACACAATGATCAAGGTTTTCTCACATATGCTTATTTAGGCTCATGTCCTGCTTGCTAGTGGTGCAGATTAGTACTTGTACATTTTGGTCATGCTCTTCTAACCAACGTCAAACATTTTTAGCCTGTGATATGTCAAATTGTCTTGCTGGAAGATCCCATCCTTGCCAAGAAAAATACAGATATATGGGTGTATGCAATCTGCAAATGTTGATCCATTCCCAAATCAGGTGAGAGTACATTCCTCACCATATATACCCATCAAGCCAACTCGCAACATGTCGCTTCCTTCATAAGTTATTTGCTGACAATGAAAGCAGGAAGTGGTAAATTGTTTTGCATTAAGAGCTTAAATCTATCAATATTCACTTAATTGTTTTATGTACTTGTATTGTTAGATGTGTTTCTAAAGTGTGAACACTGTTAGCTTCAAATGAATACAGTAAGTATAATTTGTAATGTGATAAAATGGAACTGTAACACATTTAGGTAAGCCATTCTATAAGAATGTTTCCAAAGAAATTGATGAAGGCTAATTGATTTATAATGTTGTTTGATGTGGTTTATTTATCAGAAAGTCATTCAAGGAACTAATAGATTGACATGGCTCCAGTCAGCTGATCTACGACACTTTTTTTAACGAACCTGACCCACAGGAACAAGAGCAAAAAATATAGCAAACCACTCTTCACACTAAAGCAGCTAATTTCTGATAATTGTAATCTATGTCACACTGTCCTAACAGACTGGGGCATTTTAATATGATGTGCAAGGGAGCTGTTTATGGATCCCTCATGAACAAAGTGGATATATAGCATTACAGCTAAGTTTTAGCAGATCTCTTCTTGAGTCATCATTGCAACTCTGGTTAAGTAGGCTTACTTTCTTATACTTCCAGCATCTGTCATTCAAAAATAGACAGGCACAATCAGTGGCATATTGGAAAGCAGGAAGATGAAGGATCGCTCAATTCATTCTTGTAAAGAATTTGTCAAACGGGTGCCAAGGAGTAAATGGGCCCACAATAAAAAGGTGAACAGGAAAAACGGTTGCTCCGGCACTCCAATAAAATCAATCGGTCTTTATTGAAAAATCATTAAAATCCAAAGTCCAAAAGACATAAAAACAAACGGATAGAGCCTCCTCTGACGCGTTCCGCGCCAAAGGCGCTTAATCATAGATGAGGTATTGGTAAAATCACAGGTATATAAAGAAAAAGAACTTACCAAACACAGGTGTTCGAAATCTGGTCATAACCACCAAAGTAGAATGCATGGCCATAAATCTGTAATAGCTTGTTAATGGGATGTTATGTATAAAGCTAGTGTTGGGCTGGAAATTACATCATCAGCCCAAAACACCTTCCCATGACCCGGAGGTCTATTGTAGATTGACAGTGCTAATAGCCAATGGAAAGGCACATATAGGTAAATAGACCGGGCTCTGTGAATCAAAATGATTGGCAAACTATCAGCCAATCACAAGTATCGGTACAGATCAATGTAAACATCACCAATATCTATTGATTTCAGAGGAGGCTCTATCCGTTTGTTTTTATGTCTTTTGGACTTTGGATTTTAATGATTTTTCAATAAAGACCAATTGATTTTATTGGAGTGCCGGAGCAACAGTTTTTCCTGTTCACAATCAGTGGCATACCTACTGGAGGCCCGACTGCCACCACTGCAGCACCTGTAGTGTGTAGTGGGGGAGGGGGTATTAGTGCTGATCATGTACAAACCCGGGAGATGGGGTCTGGTTCCAACTGTGCACCAGGCCCTCCGCCCCAAAGTGCTCTTCCTGGGCACCATCTAATAATCAAATACTTCGGTTTTGAGTGTACTAAACAAATGTTACTTGGGGGCAGCTGGTAAAGTTTTTAAAGGCTAAATGTCATGTGGATTAATACTATAATCTATGAATTAAGACTTTTTGGAGTTAACGGTTAAAGCTAAACCAAAGGGTTTTTACACAATACTGTACACAATTGAGGTATTTAGACTTTGATAGAGTAAACCCGCTCTGCTTCTAAGCTATGCAAGATATACAGTTAGTTCTCGGGTTACAACGGTCTCGAGTTATGTCGTTTCGGGGTTACAACGCTTTATACAATGCAATGTTCCGACTTACACGGTTTTGCGACGTAAGTCGAACCATACTGTATGAATGTATGATCCGACTTGCATCGAAATCCGGTTTACGATGCCGCGTAAGAACGGATCAATGACGTAAGTCGAGGACTACCTGTAATATTTATAGAAGTAATTTACTATGAAAGCATACAGTCTGAACGTGCCATATTAAGCACTAGAAAAGATGGTAGCATTAGGAAAGCATCTGCTGTTCCTAGGGTTGTTTATTTTCTGCTTGAATGGCAATAAAAATAAAGCCCACTACATTCAACCTTCTAACACAGAGAAGAGGTTTCATGCAGACAATTTACCAGTTAATTAAATGTTATGCCTTATGAATGCTACTTTGGATGAGTATATATGACACATAGGGCCATTTGATCTAAATGTTTTCTGGTTGCAAGTGCTGATGATGATCAAACACACTCAGACTCTGCTGAATTGTCTGTAAAGATACTCTTAAGCACAAATTGAAACGCTGTTTATAAGGCTGAAAAAAGACACAAGTCCATGCAGTTCATCCTATTTTCCTGCAATGTTGATCCAGAGGAAGGCAAAAAAAAAAAAAAACGATGAGGCTAGAGACAATTGTCCTCATATTAGGGAAAAAAATTCTTTCACACAGTGCACTGCATGTTTCTAAACAGAATATCTGTCCACCTGTGTCATTAGACATAACCCTCGATTGGGTTTTATCATCTGTGAATACAAAGAGAGGTTTGCAGTTAATCATTTTAGAACTTTTAATCTCCTTGATTTTTCTCACTGGAAGAAAATGTATTATATTAGTCAGACAACTGTTATATATAGCTGGGGCAAAGAAACTTGGATTTTTTTTAACTCTCCATTATTCACATGTTGTTTTCAATCTTCCAGGTATATTTTCCCATCCTTATTTAAAACTATTTCTCAGCTGATCTCTCTGCTGCTAGATAAACATCGGCTATTAAACCGCAGCCTTCTTATTGGTTACATTGTTCAAATGCTTTCTCATAAACCTCAGCAGTAAAAAAAAAAAAATCTTTATAGTTGGGTCCAGCCATGCAGACGCTTGTATTTCCTCACCAGTCATTTATTGTTACCATGTAATCTAACCAGAGCTTCAGTGGTGTATTATGGTCCAAAGTGCATTATGTGGGCTTTACATAGAAGCACTAACTCATTTGCTAATGCCTCTGTATACATTCACCCAATATGAGATATCACCTTTATACTATTCTTTTTTTACTTGCATGATATCAGATACTGGAGCCCTCAGACTCTAATGCCCTTGGATGGTCCCATTCTCCCCCTAGAAAGCATAGAGCAAAGGTATGATTGGGAACTATGTAATATCCATCAAATAGTAATTGCATCCAGTGCATGTCCAGCATCGCCAAACAGGATAATCAGTGTGGCAAGCAAATAGTGTAAATCCCAAAAGTCACATAAATGTATTTCTTCAAAATCACCACTAGATGTCAGATTTGTTCAACCAGAAACTTTGTACCAGAAAAGATCTTTCTCTGCAAACTTCAGTAATCCAGTCTGACAGCATCCATTAACCCAAGAGGCCCAGAATGTCTTATAAATGATTATATAAATATGTATACGTGCATTTAAACATTTACTATAGGCATATATTATTGTCTTGAAGGTTGGGAGTGACATTTAACAGGAATATATCATTTGTGCATCTTTTATGAATTACTGGATTGAATGCATGTACATTTGGCACTTGCTTTCTTATTGATTTGTATCTGAAGTTTCTCTTCTATAAATAGGTGATGCCGTATCTGGGAATTAGCAGACCAAAAGTAGAAATATTCGAAAAGGTCCAACTCTCTCTGTATGTATTTATTTATAAAGCGCTACTAGGTTACGCAGCACTATACAATCAACAATACAATTATAATACAGACCAGGGAAAGTGATTAACAAAGAACAAGTGAAGTAAAATACAAGCATACAGTATAATCAAGAAGATACATCACTCTAAGTACCAGGTCATGATTGGAAGAAGAGGATGGAGGTCCCTGCCCCATAGAGCTTGCAATCTAAATATGGAAAAGTGGTTAAAATAATTATTTTCCCAACTTTTCATCTTTTCAGCCATTTCACCTATTTATCTAAATGTTTTACTAGAGAGCATTTTTATTGCGCTGGAAAGTTTGGTGTCACAACGAAATTTCAATAGCAAAAATTCTTTTTATGAAACTTTTCAATTCCAACTTGATATTTGCCAGAATGTTTTTCTGTTTATTACTGATAAAAACTGTCTCCAAAAATCCGCTTTGAAATGCAAGCGGCAATCTGCAAATTATGACAACAGTGCATAGAAACTTTTTTGAACTATTTTATCTATAAATAGCTGAAAAGGAATAGAAAATTGTGGTGAAACCAATTTAAAAAAAAAATAGCAGATTTTTCATACTTTTTAAACAAAGCTCTTTTCTGCTAAAAGGCTGGACGAAGAGTCAGAATTTGACATGTAATTCACTGTCAAATCAGTGTTGATGTATTGCCAATCAATATACAATTTTAGCCAGCTCCGCCCCCTGGGGGTCTAGTCAGTGAGATGGATGTAATTGCCCACACTGCTGGGAAGTAGACGCGCAGTCTCCATGCTGCAATACAGGGCTGTCCAAATATTTCCACGTAGAGATCAGTCAGTTTTATGTGTCAGGCTGGCTGAGCATATTAATTGCAGTTGGAGAGTTTAAGATATTCCCATTTGGGATTTAATTGGTGACTCTGTTACATAAAACCAATCAGTCTTTCAATTGCAGACACTGACACAGACATCGACTGGATGTGGTTAGGTTCATTAAAGATGAACCACATGTTTTAGCACAATTCTAAAAAAAAAAAGTTTAAAAATTTATAAGGGTAATTCCCTTTTTACTAACATTGCTATATTACAAAAAGAGAGTTGTTTTGATTTTTTATATAAAAGTTAAAAAGCTTTTCATGCTAGTGAAAATAGCAGTCGTATATCAATATCGCTCTTTTGTGTCTATTTGTAAAGTTGTTAAGTGGAAATAATTTTTTCAAAAACCCATGGTTTCCCATAGAGTTTGGTCCTGTCACTTTTAGATTAGTTTTTTTTTTTCCCCCCCCAGCAGAAAAAAAAAAAAAATGAAAATAATCTAACATGGAAGGGGAAACTAACAGAAAGCAGCGCAAAGTGTTCCAGTTTCAACTGATCAAATTTTATTGATCTTTTTTTTTTTTTTTTGGTACAATTTCATTTTACTGAATAGAGCAATTGCAGTAGCAGCTTTACAGGAGAAAACTGCTACTGCGTTTTCTTTGGGGAAACTCACAGGAGTAGGAGTGAAGAGGATTGCAGTGCCTGTCGAGCAGAAGACATCAGCAGGTTACTTAAAGCAGAGATCAGTGAGTATCTTCCCCCAGTTAAGGATGTAGTTCTCCCTTAAAAAAGTCTTAGAAAGTATATTGCAATTATAGATTTTTTAAAACGCATACTACTTATTTAAATGGCAAATACTTTTCCTTTAACAATTACCCTTCTGTATATCATTCCTGCCCTGTTTTATATACATAGCTGAGTATACAAACTAAACCGTTAAACATATTTGTTTCATCTTCTAACCCCACACATTATTAAGTTCTATGTAATGTTTTCTGCCTCAGAAATATTGTGTTTTGTAGAAAAAGTTGGAAAGCTTTAATCACCATCAGGAAGTAACAGTGAACGAATCCAGTGACAAACAGACAAAAGTCAAACATTCTACCAGCGGAATTGACAATATCACCTCGTTGAAAGCCAACTGAACCGTACATTGTCATCTGCAAATTACCAAGGCTGAATTCTTTTGTCACTTGCCAAAAAAGACTAGAGAGCTGCAAACAAAAAGTGAAGCTATTTATGAGGTGGTGCTGAGGCAAAATCAAACAAAGTAATTACCAATACCCATAAGTGATCCAAAAGTCTCAGAGCGATGAAACCAGCCAAGCTGACCGAGCAAGTAAAAAAAAAAAACCCAATATGAAATACTAATCAGTGTTTCTTCCTCTAACATTAGGAAATGTAAATCAAGCTGACTCGTGGGTTGTTGGCAAGGTAGAAATCTGGCTGGTTGAATGGCAAGTCAGATATTCTATCCTTGAATAATGTTGGAGCCAAAATGTTTAGGTGAGTAGATCAGAATAGATAAAGCGATCCTGTGGGGGTGTGGAGTAAGGAACTGGAGAGGGTTTGATTTTTCCCAACTCAAAATTGAAAAGTTAGTGCCATCCGTGATTTTATACTGTGGGGGTTATTCACTAAAGTCCGAATTGTTGCATATACTGTAGGTGCGAATTCGCCAGATAAAGACAGTCTCAATAGGCTGCTACTGCAGTAGCAGGGACTTTACAATGGGGAAATTGTCACGGATTTGCTATGGGAATCTGCTGTTTGAGAATTCGACAGTCGAATTCACACCTTAGTGAATAACCCCCACTGTGTGTTTTTCAGTGACAAGCAGCTGTTTATATTTTTAGCATCCCTAATAGTTAGCAATATGGCACAACTGACACCAGGGGATTTAGGAAGTGAAAGCTGCAGTTTTCTTTGTTTTAACCGGTAAGAGGAGTGTCAGAGATGTACTCCCTTCACTTGCTGGTGTCAGAGCATCCACAAAGTATATTGATGGCTGCCTAAATCAGTGCAGAGAAAAACATGGATGCCAACTATTCGACTTGAATGTTGGAAGGAACCTGCAACAGTACTAGTTACTGCATTGTCCTCATAGGTTCCCTTAAGGACAGTAACACCAAAAAGATGAGAATGCCTCAGTGCATTTATAGTTACTGTATGTTCAACCTGTGCTTCCAGAAATTCTAAATTGAGTATTTTTAGCTTAAAAAATTGGGCTTTATGGCACACTTTCCTGTACATGCTTTATGTAAAGCACCATACCAAAATAATGGTACTGGGTAAAGTCTGTTTAACAACATGGCTGCTATCAGTAAAGATAACAACAGAAAGTAGCAATAAAATTCATGATGTTAACTTAACGTACTTAAAAGAAAACATTATTATAAGGGCTGTATTTGAACTGCCATGCTTATCCAATGGGACTTTTTGTTATTCGCATTACTTTCATACTATTATACTTTTCACAGTGCAAATCTTTCCTGTCATACTGTAAAGATTAAGAAGCACATAGAATGCATGGTAACTATTACAACATGATTTATAATTGCTTACAAGAGCTTACTGGCTCATGCGCACTGGCATTTGGAATGGTAAAGGTTCATGCGCACTGGCATTTGGAATGGTGTTACGAGAGGTGACTATTTACAATTGCACATTGCTTAGGCAAATGCAAATGCAAATGCAAATGAAAGAACGCAACTCTGTGCTGCCCACATGCAATTACATGAGGTGAATGGAGATGCTAATCTTAGTGGGACTGAACTTGTCACACCAAGGCTGCAGTGTTTGCAGTCTTCTGTTACTGCAGCTAGAATGCATTGCTTAGCACTGGACATCCAACACAGACAAACAACCTCCATTCACTTGCATATTAACTGTAGGCATTTTCACCCACAGTTGCATTAAGGTGAACTGGATGTAGTATTTGCATTTTGCCGCCATTGGCAGTCCACCCTGGGGTAAATTGCCACATGGAGCATAAGAGTATCAGTAAAAAAAAAAATGACAAAACAAAATTTGTAAGAATCCTAGAGGAATAGGGAATAATTCAGTGTTCTGAAAAGCTCACCACACAATTGTACCTGAGCCAAATCCCCAAACAGCACTTTAAGTACATTTATTTTAAGGAGGAAATGCCCCATTCCAAGAATAACTAGTCGTGTAACAAGGAACAGCGCACTCTGCCATGCTGCGCTATGTATTTGGTGGTCTTGCTGTGTAAGAGGGAACTATACTGCAGATGATTTTTATTTATATATCAATTCAGCGTGCGTGGAATTCCGTTTGAAGGGAAAGTGTATGGTTAGCCAGCCATATTCCAAATCCAGTGGTTTGTCTCAGCCATAATAACTTGCTCAAGCACACCTCTAGAATATCAATTGACACCTATTTAAGTATAAGGAAATATACTGTATATAACTGCTTGTGCAATGTAACTGGGGGCTGCAGAAAGGAACATCACTAGAAAGTACAGCTTTATTTAGGGAATCTGTATACATCCACAATTTATGGCCATAACATCATTTGGTTTGTGTAAAAGGAGAATTTTTCTTTTTTTTTTTTTTTTTTTGGCTGTTGATTTTTTCACATTATAAGATATGACTGTAATGCTGCCAATAGTGCTAAAGAAGTATTTTTTAATGAAATTTTAGAACATTTGCTTCTGACATGCTTGTTTACTTATAGCTGGTGAGACATCTTATCCTTTTACTGCTGCAATCAATGTCTTGTTTCCATCTTTCAGGGAAATTCATGAACATTTGCAATCTTTTCCAGAGGTATCATAGTAACCCATGGAAACCAATCAGAATTTATTTTTGATGAACCTACTTCTCCCTATACCAGATAATGCTAACAGCTGATTGGTTGATATGTGTTACTAGACCTCTGAAATGATTGTCCAACCAGATGCTGTGCCCTCTTCCCATATACTGTATTCCCCCAAGCTTTATTTGCTAAGAATCCCAGTGCAGGAGTATCTGGGAGCACAGCTTGATGACGGAATCAGTTTCACCCTGGAATTGAGGCTACATTGCAGGTATACCCAGTTTTCTGTCAAAACTAATCCTTCTGCTGGCACTCCATTTTGCAGCTACCTTCCCTGTGCCGATGGCAGCGATGGCAAGGGAATCAGACCTAAAAACTGTCAGTCTTCATGGCTGTGTATATATGTATGTACAAACCCTGCTTCTCATTTGTGTACCCAGGAGGCCATAAACGCATGGGCATGCACAAACTCTGCACAACTTCCGAAGCACCCCTCTTGCCCTACAAAAACTGTGGGTTCATGGCCTTCCTTCCCCACTGACACACACACACAGATGCCCATGTGTACGTGACACAGCTCTTCTGGATCATTCAGCACCAGTAATAGTAAATATTGCAAGGGCATCTTCCACAAAATGCATTGAGACTTTCAGAGTAAGCAGCAAACTGTGCAATATAAAACACATACTAGGCTTAGGGAAGAAACCTCTTACCATGAATAGGCTTAAAGAACACAATTTCACTATAACTATTTCTTTCTTATATTAATGTCAAAATACTATCAATAGGCAGGATTGATTATAAGGAAGGATAATGTCACATTTTGGTTACCATTATTGTCCCATATGAAAGTCACCTACACTTCAAGTGATTTTTACATCCCTTTCTATGCCACACAGTTCATGTTGTCAGTGGGTCACTATATTTTCTTTGGGACTTATTGACTAAAAGTTGAATTCACCTGTCGAATTCACTTCACTACAATTCGAGTTGCATCTCCAAAATGATCTCAAATACACTTCTCATTACTGAGTAAGTGGAGAATACACTTGATGAACAAGCGGTCAGTGATGATCACTGTCGGATATGTAGTGTGGCGTAGTAAGTCAGAAATAGAATGCGAAGTCATGCGCATGATGTGAATTCCCCCAGTGAAGTGTAGCGACATCAGCTTCTCACTGTCCCATTAACTGTATTAACTGAATAATATATCTATTTCTATGTCACCTTCTTCCTAGGTTATTTAGTCACTTGATCGCAATTTCCATTATCACTTTTGAATGAATAGTCGCATTACACCACACCGGAGCCCTGCCATTAAGGGGCTGAGGGGGCAGATCTG
>WMED01018297.1:0-12751 GCA_019650415.1 Pipa parva | reverse complement strand
GCAGGACATCAACATGCGCATAATACCATTTGCGAAGTGAGCCAAAGGCTTCGGAGCTCATTTTTGCTGAATGATGAATTCCCCCCTTAGTCTCCACTGTTAGGTGTCTTAGGCAGACTTATTGACTCAGGAAGTTGAGTACCAGTGGTGGCAACCTGATGGCTCCAGAAACCAGACTGCCAAGAGCAAATAAAAATTAAAAATATAAAAATTTGTAGAAAAATGAAATAATAAAAATGGATATACCTCTAGGTATATGCCCTTTGATGTTATCTCAACTGAAGTGTTGTAATTGACTCATAATAGACAAATAAGAGCAGCGAAATTTATTAAACTCAGAAAAGCTCATTTTTGCTTTTCTGAGTTTAATAATTGCAAGAACACTCTGAGCATTTGGGCAAATGCTCTGAGTGTTGAGGAGAACAGGCTGCACGTTCTCGCGATAAGTATTGCGAGACTTGGTGCATGTGATACTTGCCGTGAGAAGCCTTTTCTATAGAGTATATCCATGGAAAGGGTAGCTAAACAGTACAGCCACCCTATCCATGGATATATTGTATAGAAAAGTTTCTCACGGCAAGTTTCACGCACCAAATCTCGTGATACTTATCACGAGAATGTGCAGCCTGTTCTCCTGAACACTCAGAGCATTTGCCTGAATGCTCAGAGTGTTCTCACGATTAAGCTCAGAAAAACCAAAACGGCTTTTTCGAGCTTAATAAATTGCGCCCTCTCAGGACTCAGATGATGCAGTTAACAAATCACTCCAAACTTTACTTCTTATTTTCCATAAATCCAAAAATCTGAATCCTTCGGCTCACTTTGCACATGATGTTATGCGCTCGCTGATGTCCTGCACGAGGTCATCAGCAAACTGTTTAAAGGAATTCCAGTCTCGGCGAGGCAACTCTTTTGGTCTCGCTGAGACTGGAATACCTTTAAAGCGCTCGCTGATGTCCGCGTGGAGGACATCAGCGAGAGCATAACAGCATGTGCGAAGTGAGCCGAAAGATTAGGAGTTCACTTTGCACAATCGTGAATTCCCCCTAAGTATTGCCCCTACCCCCTAAAAAATCTCCCCTACAGAGAGTTCTTTGTTAATGAACAGTGTTTCCACAACTTTTTTAGCTCAGCTGCATTGGCCCAAAAAATTGTACTGTCTATACCAAGATCTAAAATGTGTGTAAGTAATAGTGTAAATAAGTATATGAAGATTAAAGAGTGAGTGAGTTAGAATTTGGTGGGATTGAAAGTTTTGCACTAAATGCCTCTATAAAATTAGTACTTCCATTAATGCAAACCAGAGCCAGTAATATCATTGTGAATTCAATAGATAAACCTCTTCAATGGAAATGGAAAAAAGGTCAGGACAGCATGGTTTGCATTTAGTGTTAAGGTTGCAGTTGAGGTAGGTGCCAAACAGGAAAGTTGAAGTCATGACAGAGCAGAGAAATCAGGCAGAAAACAGCAATGAAGGCTGGAGAGCTTGCAACTGGGAACCCAATTTGATACATTTTGAGGTTGTCAAAATCTTGGTTATTTCCCCCCCCCCCCCCCCCCCCCCCCTTTTCCCTGTCCCTACCTGCCTCTTCCTTGGCCTGGCTCTGTCTGCTCTAGTGCTTAGAGATACATTCCAGGAATTCATTGTGCTATAGTGACATAATACTGTAGTTTGGAACTGAAAAATGACTGATGTCCATCAAGTTTTAATGCTACTTACATAATCCTGTGGAGTGTATAGTTAATGTAAAATAACAAAAGAAAATCCTAAAACCTGCGCCCAGTTTTTAATAAGAGGAAAGCTTTCTGAATCAAATATTGTCAAATATTAATAATCCAAACAATGGCATGATCTGCAAGATAATAGCTATGAATGACATTTAAAATCTCCTTTATTAAAACACAGTATTAAAATACATTTTTGCAAGAAGTGGTTTTACTATAGCAAAATCTCTTGGCCATTAAAAGTGCAGAACAGGAGATATCACTTCCAGCCCTTTCTATCCCATTCATTTATAAGAAAGAACTGTTTCTGAAAAAGGAAAAATCACATCATGGAAATACATATCTTTCAAATATCATACTAGAACAGATAGCTATTAAATCAACTTGTTGTGAATAAAAATGTATCCTGTATTGCATCCCTTATGAATACATTTAATCCAGTATATGATAGAGATAGACGTTAAATATAATGTTCAAACAAATATCTCTAAATGCCATCTCCTCGTTAATTAACTTTACTTAATAAATACGTCAAATTATAACTGTTTCATGAAGCAACATTTACTGAACATAAGCCCTAACCATTTTTTTTCTTTATATAGTCATTACTTAGTTTTTCAATTTAATTATTCCAATCTTTATCTTACCAGCACAGAATTAAAACTCTGGCCTTCTCAGCCACAATTTGGAGAAATGTGGATCGTTTACAGAGCAATTATTTCTGACCTTCCTCTTAAAGCAAACTTGAGCATTTACCATTCTTCCTGCCCTTAGTAACCAACCAGATAAAGGACTGTATGATGACCAATTAGGTGAGTTCACATCCTATTTGACTCTGTCTTTACCTAATCAGTGAGTTATTTTGCACAATACACACCTTTGTAAGAGTTATTCCTTCCTGCCTCTAATCAATGTCAAAGTTTGGTTGGTGTTTGGTGCTGTAGTTATCCAGTCTCCCAGAGCTGTATCCTGTCCCTACTCAAGTATGATGTGCATATTTACTTAAGGAGGGGGGCAAGCACCAAGATAGCGTCCCCCTCTAGCTGTTTCCTAGGTGACTGCCTATCCTACCTGCCCCTCGGCTTGGCCCTGTCTGTGAATATTCTATTTCTACGTCGCCTTCTCCCTAGGTCATGTTGTCATTTAATCTGAGTCACCATTGTCACTTTTGAATGACAAATGGTTCTGTAAAACTCAATTTGTTTCCCCTCCCTCCCCCCCCCCCCCCACCTACTTAGCTCTAGAGTTAGATAACAATGTATTTTTTCATATTTAAAACTGATATGATTTGCTGCTGGAATCCTGAATTTCATGCTTAAATGTGTACACTGAAAGGTACACTATTTCATGGTGAAAAGTTAATATTCCCTTAACAATTGTATACTTTTCCAATACAATGTCACACTTAAAGACACAATTTACACAATATTTTCCATGACTCATCATCCCCTGTTGTAACTAATCAATTAATCATCTCAAAACAAACATTTCACTGCTATTGTTATGTTATTATTTCCATTAAACAGAATCTAAAGAAGCTCCTAGAGAGGTATGTACTTAAAGGCACATGCATACAGTAATATTGAGAACCAAAAGTGACAAAGTATTGAAATTTGCATATAAAAGCCTATAAAATTGGAATGCTTGCTATCCATGGTCTAGTCTCTCTTTAAAGGTCTATTTTGTATGGAATAATGATGGAAAGCATAGATAATGATAATTTTTTACTCCATAGTATATGTTTATTTATTTTATGACTACATAATGTGTAGAAAACGTTTGTGTACATAAGACAAACGTTTATATTTTGCAATATACCTTGAATACAGAAACTTATGACCTTATTGAATAAAGTCCAAATAGTGACATATAAACGTGCAAAAATGAAAGAGGGAGGAGCAAGGTTGCAATAACAAAAGGGTATCAAAGCTACAATTTATTGCAGTGCATTATGTTTTGGGTGACAAATCCTTTTTCAAATTTCACATTTGAAAAAGGGTTTGTCACCCAAAACATGTAATGCACTACAATAAATTGTAGTTTTGCTATCCTTTTGTTATTGCATTCTTGCTCCTCCTTCTTTTATTTTTGAAAATTTGACATTTCTGGCAGTTCACGTGGACCCAAGGTTGCACACCACAGCTAATATTGGTTTGTTCGCACATTTATCTACATATAACCAGGCATTCACATGTGATCGGCACATCCTCTTGTTCGCTTATTGAGCAAACTCTGCAGTGTGGCAAATACACGTCTAATTCAGACAACTACAATAGTCTTGGAATTATGGAGCTCTTTGCATTACTTTGCATGTGTGTGCTCAAGTACTTTGAGTATTCAGCAAACAGCAGAGTCAGACGCAGTTGTGAATTCGACAAGGTGTAGTGCTCTGAATTCACCTGCTTCACTTTGACACATGAGCGTGGCAAATTAAGAAGTTGATGGCAGGGCTCCAGTATGGCATAAGGTGGCTATTTCATAAGAAATGACAATGGCGACTACAACTAAGTAAGTTTACAATTTAACACGAATTAAGGACAAGGTGATATAGAAATATATACAGTTAGTGGTGAGGATGATGTGACAGCACTTCCCTGGGGTAATTTACATCACTCCTTATTACATTGTATCCTATTTCTATTTGACTGACTTCACCACACTACACATGCGACTGTGTCTGTAGCAGTTCCCCTGTTCAACAAATTTTTATCAAGGAAAAGTGAATTCATGACAATTTGGCAATGCAACTCAAATTGTAGCGAGGTTAATTTGACAGGGGAATTTATCAGTTAGTCAATAAGGCCCTTAATCTATTGAGACAGTAGTGCATATTCATTGCATCTTCTTGTAACATCAGCTTGCCGAGTTATAATTTTAGATACACAAATTATGGAATATTTATTTGTTAACACAATTTTTGAGCTGTATATTTATGTATACATTTAATAAATCACTTGCATACTTCTACGTAAGACAAATATCTGATGCAATAAACCTGATTTGCTAGTTTATATTTAAAGATTAATTTCACGAGTGTGCCAGGTTACTCTAAATTATAATTGGCATGAGAAGTGTTAGCACATTAATTTATGCTTGAAGAATTATCTATTTGAGAAATGATCATATTGAGTTGGGAAACTAAATAATTATGCCCTTATAGTAAGTTTTATAAACTTGGTACAACTGTACTTTAGTACATGCTTACAAGAATAATGGAGTACTCTATTCAGTTAATAGGAATAAAATGAAATTCAGATTCGATTCTGGCTTAATTAAATGTTAATTTCATGGTTGGTTGAAAATAATGCTATTCCCACTATTTTTTTTTTATCTTTTATTCTGGTGGAGAGAAAATATATTCGGTTTGGAAATAACTAGGATATATTGTTTATTGTTAGAAAGTTAGTAATTTGTATTTTGTTTCAAATCAGATACTATTCAGGATACTGTTTTCTTTTTTATGTGTCTCTATTGAAAACAGATTTGCAATTGTGGCCACAAGAACAGAAGACCTTGTGGTTTAACCTTTGGATTATGCCGGATCATATTATGGATCAAACTGAGGAGCGAGGGCATCAAGTAGAAGAATGACCCATCCAGGACTACTTCATGGGCCTGAAGAGAAGACTTCAGGAGTGGTAGGTATATTGGTGATTGCTATTTTATTGACAATTTTTTTGTTAGTAATTGTTTGTTTATTAAGGTAATTGATTGGTTTTTGGTTGGTATTGCTTGTTCTTTTTAATGATTGCAGGTTTTTTGTAATTGTATAATTTTTAATGTTTATCTTGACTTTGTAATTGTTTGTATTTATAAGTGTTTAGCTCTTTTGGTAACTGATCATTTTTTATTGGTTGGAGTCGTTGGTGTTTTTTGTGGATTTATTTAGATGTTAGGTTTTTTAGTCTTATTTATTTTAAGTTTACTGCTTGGATTTTTACCTAGCTTTTTTAATTTAGCGCTTATATTTTTTAAATTAATTAATGCTTGGGTTAAGATTTGGTGCTAATTGATTATTTAATGATTGTATAGTAGTGTTTGGGGATTTTGGTATATTTTATGGTAATTTTGGTGTTTTTATTTATTTTTTTAAACAGGTAATGTGACCCCACTCGTCCAGGGGTGGGGGATAAACCTCAGGCCCTTCACCATATGGTTAAGTAGGGAATGAGAGACTTTGGTAGGGCCATAGTTAGGGTAGGGCCCCAACCCGATAGAGGTGATGGGGTTGGAGGCCATGGGAGGGGGTGAGCAATTGAACCCCTCCAGGTGAGAGACCCCTGCCCCCCTTGGCTTAAGGGGAGTGTGTGTGAAGGGGTCAGTTCTGACCCTTTTTTAAGGGTGATGCCCCCTACCCCATTTTGTCACCAGAGCAGTGGATATGGGAAGGGGTTCAGCAGGAGATCCTTTTTGTACAGAATTCACCGATTCCATCAGTGTAAGTTATGCTAGTTGTGTTGAAGTTTTACTGAAACCAAAACTCACAATAATGTTAATAGCAAATTTTAAACTTATGTTTCCTGAAATATTTCATAGTTGATTTTTAGGTATGCTTTGCATCACCTGTTGTTATATCAATCTTCTTTTCTTTCTCTTTTCTATTCTATTTTTTTCTCTTTTCTTCACAGAGGGCGAGATATTTATTTTACACATACTTCACAAAAATGATCTATTCATTAATAGAACCATATTTGTTAATGTATCTCTGCCTGCCAAAGTATCTGAAAACATATTAGACCCATCCCAGTAAGGTGGTCTTTTCATAAAATGACGATTCTGTGTTGTTTCTCCAAATGTATCTTTGATGACTGTAGTCACAGATTTTGACCATTTAAATGCAATCATACCATAACAATTTGATGCCAAATGCCTCTGGCTTATGAAAATATTGTTTATTATACAGGGCGAAATTATTAAGCTCAAAAAAAGCCATTTCGGCTTTTCTGAGCTTAATCGCGAGAACACTCTGACCGTTCGGGAGAACGGGCTGCACTTTCTTGCGGTAAGTATCGCGAGATTTGGTGCGTGATACTTGCTGTGAGAAACTTTTCTATACAATATATCCATGGAAAGGGTAGCTGTACTGTTTAGCTACCCTTTCCATGGATATACTCTATAGGAAAGGCTTCTCACAGCAAGTATCGCACACACCAAGTCTCGCAATACTTACCGCAAAAATGTGCAACCTGTTCTCTCGAACGCTCTGAGTGTTCTCACGACTATTAAACTCGGAAAAGTAAAAATGAGCTTTTCCGAGTTTAATAAATTGGTGTATTTGTGATGGGATTACAAGTAAAGTTTCTTTGTTTTGATATTTCAATGCATATAATGTTTGTTCAAGTATAGCTTTATAATGTACCAGTACATTGCAACTTCTGTGCCATCCAGATCTTTTGGGTTATATTGGGTTTGTTTTACATCCATGGCAAATGTAAAATTGATTCTTTTAGAGACCTTTTGCGATCATTCATATTTGCTTTTATCTTTACTATAGCAAAAAGGTCCACTTAGTGCCATATCCTGTAGAAACGAATTAGATCTTACCTTTACTTGGTCAGCAGTAAGGGAAATCATTTAGGAAAGTTACTTATTGGTTGCTTTGCCTACATACCAGCAATAGTTTGCATTATTGTATTTAAAATGCCCTCCAAATTATTATTATTATTATTATGTAAATTTCAATTAAGAGGAGACTAGACTGGAAAGAGAGAAAGAATTTGATAATGTCAGTTAGCCACTATGAATGCGATGAAGCAACATACTATTTGAAAAGCTATATATCCTATGTGGTAGGTGTTTAACAAGATTTTTTAATAGTAATCTAATTTTTGACACAGAATTCCAAACCTTTTTTAGAATATTTGTTTTGATTAAGAATAAATTCTATCTTTTAAATCAAGAAAAACATTAGGTATTGACAGAATTATTTAAACTCTAGATGTAATCATTAAGAGCATACATTTATTTGAAACAATTACAGTCTTCTCAAATTTGTCCAGCCATCTTATTGAAACTGTTTAAGTTCATCTAGGACGTTACTTTTTCCAACTGCTTTTTTCAGATTTTACCAAAAGTTTTTAGTGGTCTTTAGATCTGGACATATTTCCTGTTATTTTTAAAATAGGTTACAGTCTTGTCTTGAATAAATTCTAATAAATTCTGACTCTTAATTTAAATGTGTTGGGGGTCATTGTTTTAATCTTAATAAAAGATCCATTAATTTTGATAAATCCACAATCTTCATGTCATAATTCATTCTTGTTCATCAAAATGATCTGGTAATGTCCTGATTTCATGGTGTTAAATACACAATAGTATAATAGCCTTAAAACACTACTGAATATCCATGTTTGACTGTAGTTAAGGTTGTCTTTTTTGGTGGCACTAAATTATCTTAAATAAATTATGTTATTTCTAAATATTACTTTGATATCACTTGTCAACATGGCTTTCTCATGTTGATGTCATTTTTCCTCAAAGTAACTCTAATTGTAATGATGAAGCATGGTGCACTTTAAAACTGTTGCATCGTGTGTCGTGATCACCAGTTAGAATCTATTTAACAGTTTTCAGTGATTTCTCCATCATTTGTACAATTACGTACAGTATCAGTATTTCATATATGGCCAAGCCCATAGAGATCTACTACAGCGCCATACATCATATAAATCCTGATATCAATCATTATTTTGGGTGAAATATGTGAAAAAATATAAACAGAAGCTATATGTGAGAACTTGTAAAGAAAATAGTCATTTCAACTAATAGCCTGGGAAACCACTTTTTCCTTCTAAATTTCTGTGCCAATGGCTAAGATATCTAAGTTCCACAGTGATCTCCATAAGACTCCACACTGAAATAAAAATAATTTGGTTTTTTTTTTGTAATTTTTCTTTGTTTGGACAAATTTTTTTTTTCTTTGACCAAATAGTTTGTGCCACACTATTCTTCCACTGACTTTAGCATCTGGAGGAGAACTATATAAATCCAGCGCTGAGTCTTTCACTTCATAAAACTATAAATTATTTGATGCATCTAGTCTCATTTTTCCACAGCCCTAGTAAAATGTTATCTCACAGCGTGTGCACTAAGAATGTACTACTAGAAAAGTAATGTATCTTCTACACAACAGAAATAGCTCATACATAGTAGATTTTGAGAATGGCTTTTGGATCGTTTCAGTGTATTTTTCAGTGTCACTGTCAAGAGAAGTTCTGTACCTACATAGAATATAATACCATGTGGCATATAAATGGTTAATATTCTCTGATCTCCATTACTTTCTACTGGTTTTTTCTCAGTCCTTTTGTGTATACGCACAGTGTGGCCAAGCAAACATATTGTACAGTATTTTCTCTGAACATATTCTCTATTTATACTAGCTAAAGAGTAAAATATTTATTCATTTAAACCAACAACAAGGGATTTCAGTTTACTTTTAAATTCAAATGAAGGATAAAATCTGCCTAAAATGTAACTATTTATAATTGCAGCTAGAATTATTTGCCAATCACTTGTCCACTTTATTTGAAAAAAAGTTTGTATAGTATAATGTAGGATATAGAATATTACTCTGATTGGATATGTATGTATGTATGTATATTTTTATTTATAAATCACCACTAGGTTATGCAATCCAACAGTACAGTTATAATACAGACAAGGGAAAAGTGCTTAACAAAGAACAAGTGAAGTAAATTACAAGCAAATAGTCAAGAAAATACATCACTCTAAATACCAGGCCATGATTGAAACAAGTGGATTGAGGTCCCCGCCCCACAGAGCTTACAATCTAAATAAGATTTGCATGAACAGATAGGATGGCAACAAGTGCAGTAGCATAAAGTGTCAGTTCATTAGCCTATAAGTGCCACTTAAATAGGAAAATAAATAGAAAATAGAATGAATAGTTGTTTAAAGATAAAATATAGACGTGAAAACCATTGCTTGTGTTCCAAGAGGTAAGATTTCAATTTAGTTTTGAAAATATTGGTGGATTGCACTTGGCGGAGGTAGAGGGGTATAGAATTCTAAAATTACAGTTCAGCAAGAGAGAAGGGGTTAAGATGAGAATGGGCAGTCTTAGTGAGCGGTTCATGAAGAATGTTGCCTTGTGAAGAGCGGAGTTGATGGATAGGTGTATATGGGCAAACAAGGGAGGGGCAACAGAGTGAAATGCTTTGAATGTTAAAAGTAGCACACTGTAAATAATACATTTTTTAGCTGGGAGCCAAGGAGTAGACAGGATTTTGGAGAGAGGGAGATAATTCTAGCAGCAGAGTTTAAAATAGATTGGAGTGGGGAAAGATGGGAAGCTGGGAGGCCAGTTAGATGGGCATTGCAATAGTCCAAGCGGGACAAGATGAGGGTAGGCATGAGGGTGTTAGCAGTGGTCTGAGAGGGAAATAAGGATAAGAGTAGAAAAGTGTCCCTTGGCTTTGGCAATTTGGAGATCATTTGCAAGTTTGCACAGAGCAGTCTCTGTTAAGGGCCATGGCCAAAAAACAGACTGAAAAGGGTCCAGGAGATGATGGGCATGCAAATAGTTAATAGAGCGGGTGAAGAAAAGATGTTCCAAAAGTTTAGAAGCTATAGGTAAGAGACAGATAGGACCGTGTTTTATTTCTCTAGAAACAAGATAAAATTTCAGGGATCCAGTAAAAAAATACTGGACAATCTTAAAAAAAACCTTTAAACTCATTAAGTAAACATACAAGAAAGAAATTAAACATTACTACAAAAAGCAAAACAATTTTCTGAATTAATTCTATGAGTATCATACATTTATAAATTAAACATGCCACTATCAACTTAATGTTTACATGTCCTTCCACATCCAATGCATAATTTATCATGCAATTACCAGATTAAAGTTTAATATTGTTTTAATATTTAGTTAAATGATGGAAAAATAAAAATTTATGTTGCCTGTTCTTATAAGTAAAGACATGCACAGGTAGAAACACCATTTTTATTTACACAGTTTAAATGGCTCTGGTTCACGTTCTAACAAGCACTGAGAATTGCATGATTTGGCTCTCTCACAGAATCTCCTTAACATTTAAATACCATGTATACCACTGTGTCTGCTGAAATGTCAAAACTACAAGATGATGCTGGAAGTCTATATCGGTATTTATTTAAAACTGACATAAGAGTTCGATAAATTGGGCAATATTAGAATATTCATTTTTTGTTAATAGTAAAATTTTTCTCAAAACCAAGAGAGAGCCTGCTAATGCATGTTTATAATCTGTGAGATAATCATTTAACCCTTTTGGCTCTAAAGTTTCCTAAACCAATGACACACAATGATGAAAGAGAAGATAGACATTAAAAAATAAGGTGGTTTGGGTTAGAGGTGCAACAATATAAGCTGTGGGCATGAATGAATGTAGTGAAGAAGAGTAGACTTTGGTAAATAGTTGGTTTTAAGAAATCTCTTAAGTAGGTGATACTGAACTCTCAAAAAATGAGTTTCAGAGTTGGGGACCTGCTCTGGAAAGGTTTTCATGGTATGAGTGAGAAGTCAAAAGAGCTTCTACTCAGTTTATTTCATTTATTTTTAAACATTGTGCAGTTTTCTTATGTCTTGGTATAACTATATTCTGTGGTTCTTAAAGACAGTTTAGTCATCAGCAGTTATTTGCCTTTCTTTTTGATACTGTTAAATAATAGTTAAATAAATGCTTTTTGAAATATATGTAACTCTCTGGGAAATTCTACATATGTACAACTCATCCTTTATTTGTAATTTACTGTTTTTCACATTAAATTTAAGGGTGAAATTTATTAAACTTAGAAAAGATCATTTTCACTTTTCTCAGTTTAATAATCGGGAGAACACCCTGAAGTATCGCGAGATTTGATTTGATCGATATTTGCCATGAGAAAATTTTTCTAATGAATATATCCATGGAAAGGTAGCTATACAGTATGGTTACATTACAGTATGGAAAAAATGAAGTGTGTACTCACCGCTCAATCCCCTTGTATTAAAGTTGTAATTGTCTGGGTGCTCCGGTATGAATGGACGTCTTGAGCAAGCAAAGCATAGAAGGTATATACCAGCACTCCAAGTTAGCGATTAGAAGTTTATGTTTATTGGAACCTCATTAAAAACAGATTTAAAATCAATCAAAGCAGTGCCTACGCGTTTCGCGCGACAGGGCGCTTAATCATGGCATAATATGACTTAAAAGTGACTCACTTAAATACAATCGTTACCCACTTCCGGATTTCACCTCATTGGACCATGCCGAGCATGTGATGCCTCTCCATATTGGCTATGTAAGCCCCAGAACTGCCGGTTTATTTGATTCGCCATTTAGTGGTCATGTGATTGGAGGCCAACATGGCACACGCCTCCCTTATTCCCAGGGCTCAAAGGAACGCCCAGAGGAGCGTGTATTGGTTCACTTATGTCATGTGACCTTATACTGGCAAGCACCTTAAGTAAGATGGCGTTCTAAAGGCTTTCCATTACATATACGTTAATCTCATCAAGAGGTGCATCAATGTATATAATCAGTATGATATTAGATGTTCCCAATTAGTAAATCAGTATAATCACTATTAGTTAGGTTGAATATTCATTTAAGAATGAAATAAAACCGATGGACTAATCATACATTTTGTAAGTTTTATCAATTATATAAGTTTTATAAATTGTATGAATTTTATAAATTGCATCCTATCTTCTGAGATGAATGTTAGGCATGGTCAATAATATGTGGTGAGATAACTAGGTTCACAATAATAAATGAATTAAATTAACATATCATAAAAAATGAGATGTTTCTCCAAATAGTATTAGTTGATCTTATTGAACATGGTCCGTCAGCACTACCTATGTTCAGTCACTTCTCATATATATATGCGCTTATATGCATTTAAGTATACGGTTTACTATTATTCACATACTTGTCATTTTTTATGATATGTTAATTTAATTCATTTATTTCATATTCTTAAATGAATATTCAACCTAACTAATAGTGATTATACTGATTTACTAATTGGGAAC
>WMED01018295.1:0-12752 GCA_019650415.1 Pipa parva | reverse complement strand
CCCCTCCCACACTGTGCTACCAAGCCCCCTCCCACACTGTGCTTCCCCTACAAGTCCCCTCCTACTGTGCCACTCACACAAACCCACTCCTTCCTCTCTGAAGGAGGGGGCACTATCTTAGTGTTCGCCCCACTCCTTTTCTCTCTCCCTACCTACTTCCTCCGTGGCCCAGCTCTGTCTGCTGCAGAGCTAAGTGCTACAGCCTTCCTCTCCCCAGCACTGCTTGAATTTCCTGTGGCTCACAGGAAATTACATCATTGCTGGGGGGAGGAATGCTGCATCACTTAGCTCTACAGCAGACCACAGAGGAGGTAGGAAGGGAGAGGAAAAAGGAGAAAGGAGGGGGTTGAGCACTAAGATAGCACCCTAGGCAGCCGCCTACCCCATGGCATGGCTTTGTGTTAAACAGGTATAAAATTAGATTAAATCCTAGCAGGTGGATATAAGGTTAGTTTTTAGAACCAAATCTTTTTTTAAACAAATTACCTATAAAGTAAGCTAGCAATATGCCTTTAATGTTCACTTGAGTATTGCATTTCAGCTGTGTATCCAAATCTTCAACATATTAATGAGGTAAAATTTTATGCAGGGCAATGGAGACTTGTACATCATTAATAGAATCATTTGGCCCTTTCAATTTAGTGTGGTGATAAAATGTTATGTTGCAAGAAAAAAGTGTTCTGCATATAAATTACTTTTTAGCCAAGCATCATGTCTATTTTTGTTTTCTATGCATAACACCATTTTCTTGTAGCATAACATTTTATCACCACACTAAATACACAGGCCAGACAATCACTCTTTTTAACCAATTAACTTGCTTATACAATGTAAAGCTTGTAATTTGCATCAGGACACATTAGTAACCAGCACTCCAGTGTGGGAGGGTATATACTTACAATCCAGATGATTAAATTATATGATCTTCACCTTCATGATCTGGGAAAAGTTACATTTTTCAGCTTGTAACCCAACTTTCTTGATAACCTATTTTACCCCATTTTAAAGAAAGTGAGAAAGTGACTGAGGAAGTGCTGGGCCACTGTTATAAGGAAGGAGGTTTATCTATTTTACAAAAGGAACTTTACAGTCATGAGTATCTACTGTTAAATGGCTGGTGCACCACTCAGCTGCTGCAACAAATCCTATACAGTATACAATATTTCAAGCCTAAATATGGAGAAAATTACAACAATCAGTCATAAGATTAAAAAACCCTGCCTAATATTGTACAGCTACCCCTCACTATGATTCCGATGGAATCCATAAAACCTCTTAAGGGGTTCTATGATACCTTGCATTGATATGTTGGTAGTAGACCCTTTAAGTCCTGTAAGATAGGAGGTGTGACCTCCATGGAATGGTTCTTGTCATTAACCCTGTGACCAGCTCACTGTTTTCCTACCTTGCACCATTTTTGGTAGGTACTAGCCACAGTATAATGCAGTGGTCAGCAACCTATGGCTCTTTTGATGTCCATATCTGGCTCTTTCAAGCACTGCTCATTACAGTGGGCTGACAAGCACTGTAGAGAGAAAGCTCTCTCAGCGCTTCCAGGTTGCTAGCCAATCTGGAGCCGCTGACGTCACTGGCTTCCGGGTTGCTAGCCAATCAGGAGCTGCTGATGTCACCGCAAGTCTGGATTGATTGTGACGTCAGCGGCTCCGGATTCAAAAGTGCTGAGGGAGCCACACGTATATGGCTCCCTCAGCCCAAAAGGTTGCCGACCCCTGCTATAATGGGAACGCTCCACAACCTGCAGTTTAGGGGATGCTCAAACCCAGTTGTTCAGCCATAACGATCTAGCCATCAACATTTTCCTCAATATTTTCTCTTGTTGTATGTTCTATGTCAATTCACAAAACTAGCTATAAGCAAAATATGATAAGGATTCCATTTTTGCTAATACAACACATTTATAAAACTGGTTTGTTTAGCTATCCTCCCATATTATAGCAGTTACTAGAACGCAAGAGTTCCCCGTTAAAACACCGAGGGAAAAGGAGCTCCAAATGGCCATTTAATCAAGGTAACCTGTCTAGAAAATGTACCAAATGGGGATTTAAATTGGATAAGATTTAGGTTACTGATAATCTTTTTCACAACCACAAATTTTCCCTTTAAAAGCTAATTTCTGCACTAGTAAAGAAGTTCACTCCAATTGCTAGTTATAAAGGATCTTCCCAATTAAATAAGCATGGAGAATGTTGATTGATTAGTAAGTGCACAATCTGTGAAGCTTCTGCTCCAAAGAACTTAATCTAAGTCCTAAGCCTAGATCGCAAATATTTACGTGAAGCAATTACATTTGCAAAAGAAAAAACATTTCAAGTCACTTGAATTGGTACTGATATTTATTAGTAGTGAGGCAAAATTTGCAAGTTTTTAAATGATTTTAATACTGATGAATTTAAAAACAGACCATGACAGAGAAACCATACAGCTGAGTTACCACTGGATTTTCGAGCAACAGTTTAAAGATACATTCAAATAAAAACAAAATCAAAGCAATATGCACATTTTAACCAAAGCAAAGAAGCTGATGATCTTGTTTTGGTCTTTCAGCAGAAACCCATTTCAAACTGTAGCAAATATATTTTAAAGATGGCTTAAGCTGTGCACATTTCATTCAGCTCTTTAGGACCATCAAGAAAATGAATAGCAGCGAACACTGAAAGAGAAAGGTTTTCATATATATTGCTCTGCAGTCTGAAAAATCTTATATTGGTTTACAAGACCTTTAATACAGTTTGAAAGCGCTATGCATGCAGCATTAAAGTGAAGATTATCCAGTGCTTGATTGCACTACTCAAATATGCTGCAAGCTCCAAGCTTTCCATTGCTTGAACTAAAAAAAATCTAAAAGTTTCATCTGCAGAGTTCTGGATATAGAATATCCCAATAACTGGTCTGAATATATACTGGAGGATTTGTAGATAGTAATTGCATATAAAGACAGAATTCAGTAACAGTATTTTCTGTACTAATTATAAAAAAAGAAAACAAGTAAATGTATAAATATCACAATTTTATTATTATATCTGCTGTGCATAAATGCATACCTTCGGTTCACCTTTTCAATCAAATCCCTGTACAAATAAAACCGTTTAAAATATAAGTGGCATATAAAAAGAGAAAGATCTTTAGTGCATTAGTGTTCCTTTGATAGTCTAACTATCCAAACCTTGTTTATGAGAACATTCTACAATGAATGTCATAAAAACATTTGTCCCTTCATTAAACCAACAGTTTTATATACTTTCCAACATTTAACCCGAAAAGATTCAAGTATACAAGCTTTCTAGCAGCAATGGTGACAGTCTTGTGATCATCTCAATCCCTTTATCTTCCTGTGTTTTTTTAAGAAAAGAACCCAGTGAAAACACAAACAACACAACAACCATTGCAAAGTAGTCTACCAGTAACAGTACTGAAATAAAATCAAGATGATGCATGTATTTGTTAAACTACAGATTGGATCGATTCTACATGTCCTTTATCCCTTATTTTAACCCCATTTCTATTGAAGGTATTTGCAGCACATTAAATAAAATATGTTTAAGCCTTGCATGCTTTGTTTATACTTCAAGCACTTTAGAATAACCGAGAAGGTAGAGATATGTAGTTTAAAACTTTAACTAGGATAAGGTCTAGCCCTACATACAGTAAAAGATTCGTATTTTTTGAGTTAATACAGTGGCAATCACAAAATATATTTGCTCTGAAGTTGTGTTACGGATCTAAGAGTTTAATCTCTTTGAAATGACTAAAACCTTGGCTGTACTGTTTTTTTTTCTAATAAAACTATAATAATTTCTTTACATTCAGTGCATACAGTATCCTATCATCAACCATTTAATATACATTATTACCATGATAAATATCTACAATAGTAGAGCAAAGGAGAATTTCCACAGTAGGTCACTGGCTTTTTCAACAGTGAAATACACAGTTACAGTGTATCTATAACTTATATACATATTAATACAAATTAAAGTCCCAGTTTTTCATGTAGGCACAATGTTGATTTGTCAGCACAATGTACAGAGATGAAGGGTGAAATTTTAATGATTGTCCTATAGACTTTAGAGTAGCACTAAGTAGTGGCATACAATGCAGGGCAGGGCCATTGCTTACCAAAATGCTTGATCTTTTAGCATACATTTTGTCACCGTAAGCTAGTCTGTTTATGTATTTTGCCTCCTATTAGTATATCTGATGTCAATGTAGCTGGCGCTTTCATCTGCATGCTGGATCCCACCATGGCTGGGAAACTGCGGTTTCTTCGAATACCTCCATTTAAGTGAAGGGCTCCTATGGCACTTGTTACTGCAGGATAGTTCAAAGGTAGACCTTCTGTTATAAGGCCACCAGGACCAAGGGTTCTTACTGGTCCCTGTGTATCACAAACTATAGGCCCACGGCTGTCACATATTGCAGATGCTCCTGCTGATCCTGAGGCTTTGGCAATTCCAAACTTTTTTACTTTATCCACTAAGTTAAGGTTGGACACGGAGACATCTGTCTGGCTTTCACTGCTCCTTATGTTCTTTTTTTCCCTCACTTCTTTTAGGATGGAGCTTGCAGGTTTGGAAGCTAGAAAATTATCATATGGTGGACTGGTACATTTAAAGTCTAGTGATGGAGGAGAAGAATTTGGTGTCTGCATAGGTGAATTTGGAGGAGTAGATGGTATGATAGTCATTTTTGGAAGAGAATGGTTACTGACAGAAGCTTTTCCAGCTCTGTCCCAGCTTTGTGGGTTGTATACAGCTGCAGATATCCCCCGTTCTTTTAAAAGTCTCACCAACCCTAAAGATGTGCTCATAGTAGTAGTTGATTCCCTTAGGTTGGTGAAGGATTCAGCCAAGCTCAGCCGTCGAGGTGTACAGGGGGTACTTGCTGGAGTAGAGTTCAATTTGATCAAGTTGCCACAAGCTGGTGTGGGCATTGCATTAAGGCTGGTAAAAAGAAGGAGGGAAGAATGGGTCTATTGAAATAATTTATTTTCATTTCAGCATTTAGACACACATATATTTGTATTTCATTGCTCATATAGCTATTATACATAAATAAAACTCCATATAACCAAAGTATTTGGAAGACGACTTGCTATTCCAATTTTTTTTGTTTCTGAAAATATTACTTTTTTATTGAGTTCTTAGGGGGTAATTCAGCAAGGTGCGAACTCACCTTGCGATGCTTCACTTCAGCTTGCACAGACTGTTATGCGCTGGCTGATGTCCTGCACGCGGACATCAGTGAATGCTTTAAAGGTATTCCAGTCTTGCGAGGTGACTGGAGGCGAGCCTTGCCGAGACTGGAATCCCTTTGAAGCATTCGCTGATGTCCGCGTGCAGGACATCAGCCAAGTGCATAACAGTCTGTGCAAGCTGAGGCGAAGCATTGCAAGGTGAGTTCGCACCTTGCTGAATTACACCCTTAAAGGCTTCTAAGGTCTACTTTTTTAAAAAAAAATTCCAAGAAATTGTGCAAGAATACTTTTATTATACCAAAGGGAGAAGTTACAAGTACAAGGGAGAAGAACACATTGCTCTCACTCTACAGAACTTGCTTAATCCTGCTAGGAGAACAGTGATAAGCAATATGAGGTTTGTTGTGTTACAAACTTCTGAGAGGTCTCTAATGCCAAACTGGCAAGCTTACCGCTAACCAATGTGTCTATGCACATGTTACATAAGGTTACATAGCGGTAATAGACCTGAAACAGTCACAGGTTTATGGCTCATCATTCATCTCTATCAGTGGCTAACACAGCACAATAGGTCACCTTTCATTTCAATGAGTTGCAGTTTAATGCACAAATGGTATAACCAAACCTCCATATATCTATCTATATAACCATACATTAATGGGCAAAATTTACTAAAGTTGAAAAAAAATTTTTTCACCCGAAAATTGGGTAGAAACAGGCGAAAGGTCAAAAAAATTAGTTTTCGACGTTAGTAAACTTTGCCCTAAACGTATCTATTATATAGCTGCACATTAGTAGTGCTTTGTGCTTGTTATAAGTCTTACAGAAATCGCAAATAATAAAAAGGCACTTTCTGCAATCATATTAACTCTACGTTAATCTGTACAGCTCAACTAGATCCTTATCAGCAAAGGATTTACAAGTTCATAAACTTGCATTTCTGTCTAAATTGGTGAGTTAATTACCCTAACATCTGGCTGAGTGGTCTGGATTTGCTCTTGTTTGCTATACACAGGCTAGGCTGATGATCAGTTTGGTAATAAAACGCTGTTGGAGTGTCCTTGGAAACATGTTTGTGCTGGTTTAGCAAAATCTTAAAAGAACAGTAACATCAGTATACCTTTACTTCCCATGTATTTATAGTTACTATATATTCAGGGGGTAATTCAGGATAGTGCAAAGTGAGGCGCGGAGTCCTCGCCTCACTTCGCACTGACTGATATGCGCTCGCTGATGTGCTGCATGCGGACATCAGCGAGCGCTTTAAAGGGATTCCAGTTTCAGCGAGAGCCAGCCACTGTGCAGGAGGCGCCGGGGGAAGCATCAAGAGCCGGCTAATTACAGCACAGCTCATGCTGTTCTTAACTTTAGGTCTCCTTTAAGGGATCTGATTGGAGGAGCTATAATGTCAATCATCATTTAGCCCTGTCCACCTGACATGGGAAAGAAAAGTCAGACTGACAGAGAAGACAGAGAGAAATGCTGTATAAAGGTACATTTTTTTTACATTGTTTATTTAGTTAGTCGAGCCTAAATTAGTATTAGAGATTTGAGGTGACCGGTACACTTTAATTATGTGTGTAAAATAGAATATTAAGTTATTTAGCTTTAAAAATATGGCTTTTTGGCACATTTCCTAAATATGTATTATCGAAAGCTGTATAGAAAACAATGAGATTGGGTGAGGTCTGTTTAACAACATGGCTGCTATCAGTAAAGATAAAAAACAGACATAGATAATAACATTCACAAATTTCACATCAAAGATAACATTTTTAGAAATGTTTTATTCGAATGACTGCAATGCTAAACCAAATGGTAATTTTTATTGTATGGTTGTTACTGGTCCTTTAAATTCAAGTGCAAACAGTGACAATGACTATTGGCAGAAAATAATACAATCAGCAAGTCTGAATGATAATATTTAGGTAAGTACTCTATAGGGACAACTATCTAAAAGGGAATCTGACAAATGACTCATGCATACTCAAATTTTCATAATTTGGATTTTTGTTATTTTCCATAAACCATGTTTATGTTCTTTAAATAAATATAATGGAGAGGATAACATTATTATGTCTATATTATTTCTAATTTTCTCTTGCCTCATGGGTATTTTGCCTTCCTCTGGATTAATATTGCAACATTATAATATAACAGTTTGAACTGGATGGGTTTGGGTCTGTTTTCAGCCTTATAAACTTATCTTATTATTTATATACAAATCCAGGAAAGCTGTATATCCTCAATTACTGAAACTGAAATTGTTTTAAACATATGAAATTAAAAAAAACAAAAAAAAAAAAAAACAGGCACACAATCCACTGTGTGTGTTGTGGAGCAATTTGTCCTAGTCAAGCGGGATTCTGCAAAAATTAGATACTTTTTCAACATTGCATATTCAGCAAAGATCATTATTTTCTACAGTGTTGCAAATTGTCACACAGTTTGTGACTATATGCTGACCACCTGGCATCCATTTACTGAAATGCGCAGTTAATTACTGGGTTCATCGTTTATCAAAGTGACAAATCACCAATGTGTGCTGCTGTGAAAACCCAGATTTGGTTTCACCAAATGTGGGGAACTGGGGAGCTTACAGCAGATTTATTGTTATTCAGTGTCATTTAAATGATGACATTTAAAACAAAAGGATTGCAGTGACTAGTTGCCAGTATGCCACAGGAATTGTCTGCCATTGAATTAAATATAAAAACAATTGTTACATTTTATAAGGCTATTCTATGGCGACAATACCAGTGACCAAAATGCTGCAAAATTACTGCCAGTATGTAGCATCACATATAGAAAAATATAGTTATGGTGGCCCTATCTCCTCTAAGCAAATCTATGTGAAGATGGCATCACTTTGTTTCGATATATTATGAATTTACTATGTCACTGCTACAGTTCACCTGACAACTCTATGTGACAATTCACACACTGCAGTGACATGCTAAACAGTGTTTATGCAAATTAAAGTTACTTGCAGCAAATTTACTCTTTGAAAATTAACGTCCTGTGTGTGTTGCAGCTGCTAAATGTTTTCCACGAACAAGGAAAAGAATATACAGATATGTAGGGAACATGCTCTACAAAGTTAGCATAAACTGCCAATTGGTTTCAGAAGCTTAGAGCTGATAATGCATCTAAGATACAGTGGTGTGGAATGCCCATCTGCCAATATTTCTGTATAACTTATCTGAATACAGGCTAGTTTTCACAGAGAAATTCAGCACAAGAGCACTATATATACTATATTTCTTGTTTATACAATGCTAGCTACAGTTTTTTTTCATGCAAGTCGTGAACTGTAATTTAAGCGAAAAACACATGCTTCTGAGAACATCTTGCAACAAAATGGAACTGGTTAATAACAAATGAATAGCAGCAAAACAACACATTCTGTCAAACTTGAAAAAGGACCAGCTGTATAAAACTCTGTTAGCAATAAACAATACAATTGGTCTTCAACATAAAGCTTAGTTGTATTAGCATGAGAACACTGGCACTGCTCACACATCCTAGGTTAGCTTTTGTCACACAATCTAGCCTACAATGACCCAGCCAGTGAAGACAGTACTGGCTGTATTCCTCTCACCCCCTGCAATGCTCAGTCAGAGAATCTGCACTATATGACCTCACAGCAATGCTTGCCATAATGTGGTTTCTTCTTCTTCCTCACATGACCTGTGGAGAACCAGGGGTGGTTAGTTAACAATAAAGTGACTTTGTGGCTACATGGCTCTGTAACAATACAAACCCATAAGGAACTAAATGCATAGTTAAGGCTTATATCTACCGGTAGGTGTCACTTCAAAAAGATGTCCACCAGGACACTGCTCTCATCATGTGTGTTATCCTTATGGCACTTGCTGCCAAAGAATACATCTACATCCTTCTTTATAAATTACAGACTTCAACCTTCCAAGAGATATTCAACTATGGTTTCATCAAGGCAAGGATAAACAAATTCTACACACACAAAAAAGCAGGATTCCTGAGGCACTTCTAATGACCTACAGATGCACAAAAGCAGGGTCTAAGCACCAATATATCTAACCATTCATTAAAGATATTGTTGGTCTATCATGAAATATGTCTAAGCAAGCTACATATGCTCATCTAGATATACTGTATTTTAGTACAAGCATCAGTTTATGTATTATGTATTAGCTCCAACTATTTATTAGGTAAAACTATTGGGTGAGTTTTACTGAAATGATCAGTTCAGATAGGGAGATTACTAAACTGGTTGGGAGCTTATGGTAAGGTTTCTTGGTACAATTTGGAAGACTGTTTCTTTTCTTCTTAATTTGCAAAACATTTGAGAATGGAGTATAAGTAAAAACAAAGTAGATTCAACAACATGGTGTCCCTGTAGTTACCCACACAAACATACAAAATATATAGTGTGGCAATATTAAGGGACAAATGCCCAAGCAAGAATTAGGTGGATAAAGTGTTATTTTTGCTTGATCCATTTCTAAAAACTGTGAAACTTCAAAGGCAAACTGACTCATCTTCAGAATACAACTGGTGGTTTAACATCAATGGTTGGCCACAGCCTATCATCACTTTATAGAATATTTTACTATTACTAGTAAATAGAAAAATCAAAGATATGTAGAAAAGCTGGAGATTTAAAAGGTATTAAATTGACATCAAAACAGAAACTTTTTTGTAGTGTTGTGATTAAAGGGAGATGGTGGTCATGATTTTACTTGATGGTGGAGACAAAGGTAAAGAAGCAGAAATCTGAGAGTGGGGTAACAAGGAAATTATGTCAGTAAGATTATATATAACCAAGAAAAATTAGCAAAACTGGGCTTGTTTAGTATAGAAAAAGAAGATTAAAGGGTGACCTAATAGCTATGTATAAATATATTAGAGGTCATACAGAGATCTGTCTCACAATCTATTTATACCAAGAAATGTAAGTATAACAAGGGGGCATTATCTACATTTACAGGAAAGAAAGTTTCTGCATCTACATAGAAGGGGATTTTTTACTGTAAGAACAGTGAGGTTATGGAACTCTCTGCCTGAAGAAGTTGTTATGGTTAATTCCATTAAAGAGTTCAAAACTGGTTTGGATGCTTTCCTTCAGTGTAAGAACATTATAAGTTATGGGTACTAGATAACTGAAGGTGGGATCCTGATCCAGGCAATTATTCTGATTGCCATATTTGTAAGTAATTTTAAAGTAAGATGAAAAATAGCAAAAAATATGCATTATACCAGGAGATGGTCAAGTGTTTGTAAGCCATGAGATGAAAGTTTTCAAAAGAGAATAGGATTTCTTGTTTCAAGAAAGAGGGGGTGTTACTGAAAGCAAAAGGAAGCTATGGTTTGATACTATAAAAGTATAAGAGACAACCTAGACCTCTTTTAAGGCAGCGGCCTCCAACCTTTTCTATTTGACAGACTAGTTCTCCCCCAGAACATTTTTCACAGATGGGAGAGAGAGGGTTTGTTATAAAATAGTGCTGGGTCACATGATGGACTGATGTGTGGGAACCCCCGTATTAAGATATGCCACTGCATATTCATTTCATTCAACCAAACATAAACAAAGCTGGTGTGGCAGGTTGGATCCACACATAAATCTGTAGCAGCTGCATCTGTAGCAACCAAAAACAAGTCAAAGAATTCCTCTATAATCTATTTAGAAAAAAATAATTTGCTTGGAATCTGCATAAATGCAGAAAACAATGGTCATATTTTACTTAAAATTCCCTTAACCTATTATTATTATTCATCATTGCATTAAACTTTGGCCTACAGTTACAAGGTTTTTGTAATCACATGACAAAATACTGTCCTGTTGATTTGCTAGCTATATATTCAATAGGAATGGCTTTCAATATTGCTTGCCTTTTAGTACAAAAAATGTTTTAATTTTTCATGCAGTAAGCAGGTGATATACAATTAATGTTATCACCAAGAGTCAACTGTACTCTGGAACAAAAAGGGATTCTGATTAGAGTAGAAATTATATATATATATAAAAAAAAGTTTCTTCCAACTGGATACAAATCCATTTCAAAATAAGCAAAAGTGTAGTCCATGATTTCTTGGTTTAAATTACTATTACACTCTCTTACCTCGGAGTAACTCTTGTGAGTTCATCAGATGGGTGCAGAATCCGACAGTTCGTATAAGTGTAGGTGGAATTGGTTTGAGACATACATTTTCCAGGGTAGTACACTAAATAAGAAAAACAAAAGAAACCATAAAGCACTGGATTTCAAATTATCACTATGTTGTAATACTGTTTTGTCAATTTTATCAATTAGATTTTTTCATTAACAAGACAGGAAAGGAAATGGCAAATTGGGGAATTCAAAATATTCCTCATTTGTGTAAAATCTCTTGCATATAACTGAGGGAAATCTACCTATTTATTCAAGGAATACACTCCAGCCAAGCTTAAAGGGGAACTGAACTATAGTCAAATTACATCTTTACATATGCAGTACTACAAGGTATACCTTAGTTAGAAGTGTTTCTCCCCAGTAGTTGTTTCATGTGACATAGAATGATTGATTAAGCAGCTTTTCAAAACTCATGCACCAGGAAATCTGTGTGATGTGTACTGGCCTGTTTTCCATGAAAAGGTACCCTCTCCTGGACATTTCTGCCTGATTTTACATGATTGAGTAACTAAAGCCTGACAACGTTTAAGACTTTACCATATTCACTAGACTTTATTTACCAGGCCAGGGACAGAAAAACCATATGTCCCCAATATGGTCCACATAGCACAACATCTTTCTGATAATAGCCCTAAGCTAGAAGCTTGGCATGCCGTGTGTGCACTTCTTGCTTTGTGTACACTTTGACAATAGATAACTAAGATAAAAGTCAATTTACATCAAACAAATACATGTGAAGTATAATCCTGACAAGTATAGATCATGCACAGTTGTTTATACATTTGATCCTCCTTCTGCATATGCTTGACCTGCAGTTAAGGATTTTCAGCTCAAACTCAGAAGCAAATACATAAAACTATTTTATGCTCTGATTTATACTGTAGATTACACGGTTTTCTATAAAACATGCAATCTGTAGCTAAATGAACAGCTTTTTACTAGAAGGATTTTACTGGTGTTTGATGTTAAAAGGATATTGTACATTTAAAACATAACACCTATAAAATATGCAGGCTGTAGTGCTGCTCTGATGGATACATTTATGCAATAAAAAATTCATAGTAGCTGAAAAAAATTGTTATGTTTTCAGCGCTTAGGATCATAAGCCTTAGGCCAGGGGTCTCAAACTCAATTTACCCGGGGGGCTACTGGAGGTAGAGTCTGGGTGAGGCTGGGCCGCATCAGGTTTTCCACAAAAAAACAATAGATTAAAAACAATACATGGCCCTGCGGGGCAATCAGTGGTTTTGTGGGGGTAACATGCAGCTCTGCTGTGTAATTTGCATCTGTTGGAGAAATTAGCACCTTTGTGGAGCAAGGTGCTGCTCTGTGGGGAAAGGTGCGGCTTTATGGGCTACTATCGCATCTGCAATTTTATT
>WMED01018294.1:0-12752 GCA_019650415.1 Pipa parva | reverse complement strand
GTGATCCGCTTAGAAGTCCATGTGGAGTGAGTCCAGACAGTATTCCTACTCGTCCTCCACCAACTCTATGCGTTTCGGGCGTTTTCCCTTCCTCAGGAGTTCCAAAAAACTAGTATTAACTAGGGTGCCAAAAACGAGTATCTAAAAACATCTTATGTAGGCCTTTGTAAATACTGCTCAAGGCAATTGATTGCATCCAAGGCATATATTTTAATGGATTAGTATTCAGTGTAACTGAGTACAATAAACATGTACAGTATCTCTTTTCTGAAGGTTCCTTAATCCAGTTGAGTGCAACTAATGTGCATTTTACAACTGATGTTGCTAAGGTGAAATGTGAATGATTAAAATGCAAATATATAACTTGCATGCATTACAATAATCCAAGCTTGGCTCACTGTACGTTGAATTGGAATTTCTGTGTCATTTTTTAAAAAGAAAGAAAATCTATAAGCCTTGTGTAGTTTTCAGTCGTCTGTTCCACGTATTTCTTATTTCCATTAGTCTTATTTTTACAAAGGTAACATTTGACAGCAGATAAAAGCCTAGTGCATTGTCTAGCCTGCCCATTTCACACATGTCTTAGAAACCATAGTTCTTTATTCTTCGGGCTATTTTTAGATTAATAATAGCCTCGTACCCACATAAAGCATTACTGAACTAATTCACTCAGTTATTCTCACTTCTTCATTTAAACAGTTTAGTTAATTGCCATCACAGAAATGTAGAATATCATACAATCACCAATTAATCTGGCAAGTCGTATTTTTAAAAACATGATCAAAAATGTCATTCTGTCCTTGGTTTCTCTGGAAAATGTCTGAATCTGAAACAGTCATTGGATATACGTTTAAATCACATCAATTCATTGACTTCCCTATAGTGTTCATTTTTTTAGAGGTCTTTGAAGTTACCATGTACATGGGTTATTAATGAAGCCTCTCAAAAAAAGACAGAGGAAGAAAAATATATGTCAGCTTTATAGACTTCAAGCTATAACTTATTTACGGCTTAATCTTTCAGAGGATGATGAGTAATGTTGTTTAGAAACGGCTTGTGACTGAAAGCTTGACATACCTGGTGAATGCGATCTGGTATGGAATAGTCGATATGTAGCAATCTGTAGAAAGCAATCAGCTTTTCGCGGATGACGTTTCTAAAATGATGATGCAATCTTTACATACTCCTCTGTTAAAAGAAAGAGTGGTTCAGTATATAAAATTTAAATTATACATGTTGGCACTTGTATATAAAGTTTATATATTCTTATAATTTTTAGAATATACTGTATAATCTGTTGTACTGTATGTGCAATATGTTTTTGATTACAACAAAATTGCTACATTTAAAAAAAAAAAAAAAAAAACAAGGAGATTTTTTACTTACCGTTAAATCTTTTTCTCTGAATATCCCTTCTGGGACACAGGACCAAGGGGTAAAGCTCCCTCCCACTGGATGCAGGACACTAAGGAAAAAGAGACTCCTCCCTAGGGGCTTTACCCCTGAGCACAGGAATGCAACACAAATGCTACATTAAAAAAAAACCAAATGCTTCTGAAAATCAGGGCTGCCAACATAGAGGTGCACATATTACTGCTGAAGAGAAACCAGAAAATTCATATTGTTTAATTAACATAACGCATCCATGAACTATAAATATTTTCACCATCTGGCATTGCTTACAAAGTTGGGCCAGATTTAATGAACTGTGGTCTGATATCAACACCTTTGGAAGAGGACATTTATTTTTTTAATGCCGGCACTGATTAGAGATAGTTATAAAATAAAGATATTTTGTGGATAAGCAACACTAACCATAATGTAACACAATATATGCCAACAAAGCAAGAGGTATTTTCAAAACTGAAAGTGTGTGTTCAGCTGCCAGCTCATGCTTATGGTATTCTCTATTAAGATAGGTCAATAGATAATATAAAGATACATAGAATGATTACATGATGTTTTTGTTACGTACGCAGTCGGAAAAATGTTAATAACTACATAACTAGGCATAATTCAGGCAGGTTTAAGTTTTTGTGGAATAATGGTTCCCTGGAACAGATAAAAGAACCGAAAAAAACAAGATATTAGTGACATTTTGGTTCCTTGTATAGCAAACATCTACACAGGAACCAAAGGGGGCTAAAAATATAACAGAAAGAAAATAGAAATATGAACAATAAGTTTCATGAAGGCCACTTCCAAAGTGCAACTCTTACTTAGATTAAAAAACCACAGCCAAGAAACAAAGACATTGGCGAAGTGCAGAAAAGAGAGAAAGACAGAGTTTGTGGCTGAAGATTTTGGGTGGAAAGTAGTGGGTTCAGTAGTTAAGTAATATTGTATTAACAAGGAATAATTTGATTCTTTTCCAATAAACATTTATATTTCACATTATTGGTTGTAAAGAACTTTGTAGGTGTTTTTGTACGAGAAAACTTTAGATTAATTGCAGTAAATCCTTCAAGGAGAAGGAAAGGCTAGTTTGGTCAAGGGGTGATTTGCAAAGGGGGAGGGACGGAGATGCTTACTGATCAGGGCTGCCTCCTGCTGTCACTATTAAGCTGATCTCTTCTGCTGCTCTGTGATCCACTTCACTTCCTGTTCAAACTCACTGGGGTGAGCATGCTCAGAAGTAGAATCTTGGTGTAAAACTGCTTCTGAGCCTGCTCTTCTCAGTGAGTTTGAACAGGAAGCAAGAGGTGAAGAGGTGAAGAGGATCACAGTGTTTCACACAGCAGAAGAGATTGGCTTGATAGTGACAGCAGGAGGCAGCAATAGAGAGTAAAATCCCAATTCGTAAGAATCTCCCATTGCAAATCATCCTTTGACCAAACCAGCCTTTAATTCTCCATTAATTAAGGCCTCGGGTATTGATTTTACAGGAACACAAACTTAATTAGTGGCAACAAAAATATCTGTCCCATTTGGATTAGCATGGTAGTTGTTCCTACACATTACTGAAAATGTTATCTTATAAATTGAATTCCTGATTTAAATTAGTTTAAGTTTGGAACAGCAGCAGCTACTCTGTCTAGCCAGATTGTGCACACCAGACAGAGGTGGAGCTAGGGAATGAAAGAGCACTGCTGTAAACAAGAGTAGGTTAATGCACCATGTTTACGCTTGGAACATTAGAAGTCAGAATCAATTAGCATTGTTTAGTAAACTGGACAGGCTTCAATAGTAAGGTTAAATACACTTGAGACTTTGGAACAGATTGTGATCCCGTTGGAGATACAAAATTGAGAGTGGCATCTGTTATATTTTTGGCAGAGCGTGGAGTTTATTTCAGTAAAAAGTAATAACAAGCTAAACCACCTACACTGAATGCAATGAGTGTTAGCCTGATTGGCAGCAGTCTACTTCAGATTTCATGTTAGGGATTTTTTTTTTTTTCAACAACATAGCAATACCACACCATTCTATTTTACTGCTGAAAATGACCTGTTTAGAGTTCTGAATACATACTGTAGCAAAAGATTTTCTGCTCACTTAGATTGCTATTCTTGTAGGAATGATAACGCCTACAATCCAAAGCTGTTCTCTGCTATTTATTATAAACGTCAAGTATAAAGAAATAGTCTTGGGAAGACATTTCTGCACTAACACTGATAGTTCCTGCAGGTAATCTATAAAACTGATATGCAAAAGTTCACCATTTTCTATACTACTTCTACCACTACTGATGCCATCATAGAATGGCTTTGAAACCATTAATTTTTATTCTTATTAAAAAAAATATTGAGTTTGCATCATAAAAGAAGTTGTACTCTTTTATTGCTCTCGCTATAGATATCTGGGGGAAATATATCAACGGGGACAAACGCTGTTTGTTTGAGTGGGCAGCACTTCGCGAAGGTTCCTCTACCCTCCCAAGCACTATGAAGTCTGCCTCAATGTAGGAATATTACAGCATTGTTTAAGCTGTCGTGATCCTTTGGTTTAGTGCAAGGTGGGACCTTGATCCAGGGAATTATTCTGATCCTTCAGTGTAAGAATATTACAAGTTATGGGTAATAGATAACTGAAGGTGTCACCTTGATCCAGGGAATTATTCTGATTGCCATATTTGGAGTCGGGAAGGAATTTTTTTCCCTAATATGAGGATAATTGGCTCTTGCCTAATGGGTTTTTTGCCTTCCTCTGGATCAACATTGCAGGAAAATAGGCTGAACTGGATGGACTTGTGTCTTTTTTCAGCCTTATAAACTATGTTACTATGTTACTATGTATTGCTTTATTTGGCTACTTTTCTCTTAAATTCTACCTTTACCTCTGCAAAGGCTGATCATAAAAGGAGAACAGAGTTCTATCTGTCTAGCAACAACTCACGGGAGGTGTGGAAGGGCATGCAAAACATCACAAACTATAGAGGCTGTGATGTGACAACTGGAGGCCTGAGTGTATCATTAGCGGAGGAGCTAAACTGCTTCTTTGCATGTTTTGAAGCACCACAGCAGCACCCAGTCCTGCCCCCACACCCAACTCTACCACTCCATTCACTGTACGGGAGTGTAATGTAAGATGGACGCTCTGAGCAGTGAACCCAAGGAAAGCTACTGGCGCCCAGATGGAGTACCTGGCAAGGTGCATAGAGCATGTGCCTTCCAGCTCACCCCCATCTTCACCAGAATTTTCTCTCCTTGGTCCAGGCAGTCATTCCATCCACCTTAAAATCGGCAACTATCATCCCAGTGCCAAAAAAAGCCTACCATCACTAGTGTAAATGATTACTGTCTGGTGGCCCTCACTCCGGTAATCATGAAGTGCATTGAGAGACTGGTTCTTCAGTACATTAAGGACTATCTCCCTCCAAACTTTGATCCCCATAAGTTTGCATATCGTAATAACAGGTCCACAGAGGATGCTATTGCTGTGGCTCTCCATAATGCATTGAGTCACTTAGACCAGCAGCATAGCTATGTCCAAATGCTTTTTGTGGATTACACCTCAGCCTTTAATGCAATTAACCCAGATATTCTCATAAATAAATTGAACAACCTTGGCTTTCCTCCCCTCACATGTGTTTGGATAATAGACTTTCTGACTAACCAGTCACAATTTGTGAGACTCGGCTCTCACCTCTCCTCCACTCGTTCACTGAGCATTGGCTCCCCACATGGTTTGTGCTGAGCCCCCTGCTGTACTGTCTCTATACCCATGATTGCAGCCCAGCCCACAACAACCACCTCATTGTCAAGTTTTTCGATGATACCACAGTGGTCAGACTCATTTCCAAAGAAGATAAGACTGTCTACAGACGGGAAATCCTTAAGTTAGCAACCTGGTGCTCAGAGAATAATCTGGCTCTGAACACCTGGAAAACCAAGGAGCTAGTCATTGACTTCAGGAAGCACAGCACTAACCTAGTTCCTCTTTACATCAATGGTGAGTGTGTGGAGAGGGTCCACTTTTTCCAGTCTCTCGGTGTCTATTTTCGCTGACTTTGACTGGAAGGTGAACAGCACAGCGGTCATTAAGAAGGGCCAACAGAGGCTACACTTCCTGAGAGTTCTTAAGAAGCATAACCTGAATACCATCTTGCTGCTGACCTTCTACCAATCGTCTATAGAGAGCTTGCTGACATACTGTATTTCAGTATGGTACGGCAGCTGCATTCTGGCTGACAGGGAAAGACTTCAGAGTGTAGTCAAGACAACACAAAAGATAATTGGCTGCCCTCTTCCCTCCCTGTTGGACATTTATACATCCCACTGCCTCAATAGACCAAGAAACATAATCAAGGACAGCTCCCACCCAGGGTTTGAACTGTTTGACTTGTTACCCTCAGGGAGGTGCTATAGGTACATCAGGACAAGAACAAACAAATTCAAGAACAGTTTTTTTTCACGAAAGCCATCACCACACTAAACTCATATATGTACTGATTTCATAATATAATCTCCTAACCCCCTGCCATTCTTATTGTAATTTTTATTCTTATCTTAATTACCTCACTAATATCCAAAGTGTGCAATATTCATATTAATTTTTTTTTATAGGTATGTTGTTAGGTATGTATGTATGCTTGCACTGAAGGAGTGGCTTTTAATTTCATTGTACTTGTGTATATAGCAATGTACAATAAAGGCATTCTATTCTGTTCCATTTTGTTCTGTTCTGCTTCTTTAAAGGAAAATACCTGAATTGTATATCCAGTAGAGGGCGCTAATGCTGAACATTCTATTTAGTTAATTGGAAAAACTTTTTTCCATGAGTTGAAATTCATTAAAAACACATTTGCAAACAAAATGTACTAATAAGTAGAAGGATGATCACAATAAATTGGTTTGCTTTATTGTTGTAGGAAAAAGCACTACAGCCCCCTCAGTTTTGTAATCCAATTCAATAAACACTGGAAGCAGAATGTTTGTAACAATATGGAATGTTGGGGGTAGAACACTAATAATGCAGTGATTCATGATGTATTGATTAAAATTCTATTTAATTATATGTAGTTTAATTCCCCAGGAAGCAAACAACGTTCTCTCTGTGAAACAAAAGGCATCATATGGTAAAAACAGATTATAGTTGGCAATTTTTGTTTAATGAACAATAAATATCAGGGAGACTTAATTTAAACACTTTTATAAAAAGAAGTCTTTTTCTGTATATATAACTCAAGAGATTATGTTTAAAAACATAAAACTGGAAGCAGCTGGAAACTACAGCAGAGAATTATGTAAAGAATTATAACCTTACCAACCCCTGTTGAGATACGTTTTCTTTGGTGATATCACTCTGTGTCAAGTCTCTTTTTATAGACTTGACACATAGGGGAATAATTATCAGTATATGGTAATATACTATTTATTCAGTGTATTTTCCTGTTTTCTCTATAATGAGTTTACCAATAACAGTTGCAACGGTCACCGCTGCTACCAGACTCAGTCCCTCTTGCTGCAACCATTGCGACCAGTCTGCAGCTATGCTGGGAACTTGCCGTGTTTCACCCTGGGACTCTGGGTCTGCAAAACAAACACCCAGTCTCCAGGAAATAGTCTAGTTCTCCATCTTCAAGATGAAATGGGTAGCTCTGGCCTCCTCACCCCAAACTTCACCCCCTCCCACTCAAACCCTACTCCTTATGCCTCACAAATTCACCTACAAATTGGCTTCCAATTCACTAGCCCCCAACCGCATTGTCAAAAGAATCAAATAATTAAGCTCCGCCCCCTGATCACACATAGAGTACTCAAGGTATGAGTACCCAGGTATGCTCTTCAATTTGGCAGCTGCTGCTCCCAGTGTCCCTCCAGATCTTTGTAGATCAGCTTTTTTGTGCAGCATTGCTAGTAGAGGGGGCCCAGGTGTTGGTCCTGCACCAGGCTCAGCTCTGCAATCTTACATCACTGATTTTTGTTATCTCTAAAACACCCTTATTCATGGGCATGATATATATACCATTGGTGTCACAGTTACTGAAGCAGTAATTTAAAAATGATAATAGTAATGTACTGAAGCTAAATGGTATGAAAAATTGATAGATATAAACTAAAATGTTTTATAGACAGTCAGCTTTGCCCTCCGTAGAGCTTACATATTGAGGCTCTGGATGTATTTTGCACATGGATACAAGACATTGTTATGTTACTATGTTAAAGAAATTGAAAACAAGAATCCCTGAATCAGAATCGGATCCTCTTCTAACTAATCTGAATAATGCAAAAAAGTCATGAACCTCAATAACAAATCAGTTAGATCTTGCCGGCTACAGCTTAATTAGCAATTACTGGAGAAATAATTGCTTCTGTTAAAAAATAAGCAGGAGAGTAAGAATCAAGTAGCTGCTGAGACAATTTAGCAGACTCTGTGGGTAGTAAGGTGTGCCTGGAGTGAGATGGAGGACCGAAACTCTTTTGGAAAGAGGACACTGCATGCTCCAGTCTTCCTTCATGCCTTGATTGACTGTGGTCAAATCAGAAAATTGGAAAGACTTGGGTAAGAAATGTGGGAAACAGGATCCATCTTAGGCAAGGAGCAAAAGAACTGACAGGGTTTAAATAGGACTGGGGAGTGGCTGGATACATCTGGGGTGCTTGTGATGCAGCTTCTGGTGATACCAGATGTCTAAACATCAATATGATTACCTCAGATATTTAATGAGGGTGTAGTAACCCATAGCGACCAGATTAGCTTTCATAGTTTTCATGGTTATAGCTTTCTTATACCAGTGAATGGTAACTTCTGATTGGTTTCTGTGGGTTCCTAGACCACTGTAAGCGATTGCCCATACTGATGAAATCCATTACTGAGTTTCAGCTTTGATTAGCTTTACAGCAGGTTTTATGTTGTTTTCTGTTTGCTGAAGTTTGAGCTCCAGGTCCCTCATGTCTGGTAGTGGCTTTGCATCTCCTGTTCATCTCTGCAGTCTTTTGTCTTAAAGGGCTATTGGCTAAATTCTGAGAGGGCTATTCACTAAGGTGCGAATTCGACTGTTGAATTCGCAAACAGCGGATTCCCATAGCAAATCCACTACAATTTCCCCATTGTAAAGCCGCAACAATTTTTAATGTTGTGATTGCGACAATTTTCCCATAATAAAGTGGCAACTGCAACAATATTCTCATTATAAAAACGCGACAGTAGCAGCCTATTGCGACTGTCTTTGACTGGCAAATTCACACATATATGCAACAATTCATACTTTAGTGAATAACCCCCTAGCTAATTGTTGCATAAAGGTGTGAATTCGCCAGCTAAAGACAGTCTCAATAGACTGTCTTAGTCGCAACTTAATTATGGGAATATTGTCCCGGCCACGGATTTGTTATAGGAATCCGCTGTCTGAGAACTCGACAATCAAATTCTGACTTTAGCCAATAACCCCCTTAGCGTCTCCTCTCTGTACAGTCACAAGCGGTAAAATTACAGTTCAGCATTTAATATGTCTCAGTATCTTATTACACTTCAGTAACTCCTGTCTCTGTAAGAACAAAATACAGTTAATCTATCCCAGTTACTTTGTGCCTCCTGCCTCAATGTTATAGTTCATTTGCTCCTGCCTTCAGCACTGTTGCCATTATTGGTAGTTAACCTGTAGCCACAATCTGGGAGTTACCCCATACCCTCATGCACAGTTTAAGGTTGAAGACTTGAAGCTCTATAGATTTCATACCCTGGTACTAGTACAAACTCCCTCAGTAGGGGGAGATCTACAAGCCCAGGCTTTGTGCTGTTTCAATAAAAAAAGTTATTTTGAGTGGGGATAAAATTAAAAAAACAGCATCTCTTAAGAGCTTTAAACACTTAATGGAAACAAGGATTGACTGGAAATTTTAAACAGAACTGACAAAATCTGAAATGTACTGATACAGCAGAAGAAGATATCACTAGACAAATGTTTGTAAAAACAGTTTTAGGGCATCTAGAAAATGATTCGTTAATAGAAAGGATGACTTGAATCTGTTTTGGAAAACATTTAAGATGATAGATTGCTAGAAAGTCCTCCAAGGCAAAAACAAGATACTAGTACAAAACAAAAAAAAACAGGGATTAAGAAGTCATTATGGCAAGTTTATACCGAACGATAACAAGTAATAAAAGTAGGAATGAAACCATTAGAACACAATAGGAAAAAGAACAGATTCATCCAGTGGATTTAATCAAGGCTACTGAATAGAAAGTGGATGTAAAGACTGTTTATGAGACGGAGAGATTGTATACAAGAAGACTTCATCAATTGATTTAAAAAAATCAACACAGTCAGAAATGTAAAAAAACTAAGTTCGAACAGTCACATGAAGATCCAAATTCACATTCATTCACCACTTTCTGAACGTGGCAAATTTTCAACAATTTGGATGATTATGACAAAGCTCATCAGACCACTTTGCAAGCAGGTGCACAGGTATTTGACCTATTCACCAAGTGACAGAGCAAATTTGCCTAATTGGACTGTGTCACATTAGCCCAGTTTACCTCCCCCAGATCTACTGTCCGACTAACTATACTGTGCTATGCAAGAGACTGTGGGGGTAATTCAGCATACTCTGAACTTACCCTCCAATGCTTCGCCTCTGTTTGCAGACACTGTTATGCTCTCGCTGGTGTGCTGCGCGCGGACATCAGCGAACGCATTAAAGGGATTCCAGTCTCGCGAGGCAACTCAAGTTGAGCCTCGCCGAGACTGGAATCCCTTTAAAGCGTTCGCTGATGTCCGCGCGCAGCAGTATCTGTGAACAGAGGCGAAGCATTGGAGGGTAAGTTCGGAGTATGTTGAATTACCCCCTGTGTCTGAAACCATTCACTTCTTTACTATGGATATTCAATGTTTAGTGAATAAGTAGAGAACGTAATAACCTGAAATAATGCAAATTCACTACTTCAGTAGTTGAATTCATACTTTACTTTGATGAATAAGCCCTAAAACTGTAAAGCTTATAAGTATTACTAGTACTATTAGCATTATTACTTATTCCTAATGGAAATAATGTCCTAATTTCTGGGTTTTCCTGTAATGTGGCTGATATCTGGTTGTTTTTATGCTTAAGGCTGAATTGGCCAATAACATATAGCAATTGGTGGATTTGGTGTATCTGCTATCTCCACCAAATCACCATTTCTACTAATGGGTATAAGTAAGCCCCATTCCTTAGTTTGGAACTCCCCCTTGTGGTGTTTAGTGAAATAACAACTGGCTATGAAAAAAAGATACAGTTACAGTTAGGTCCCACCCTAGCCTCTATAACAACGGTTCTCAACCTGGGGGTCGCGAGGCTGTCCCACTGGGGTCGAGAACCGCTCCGGTACCCGGAAGTGCCAGCAAGAACCCTTCTTATAAGGGTTCCTGTGGGGTGACGTCAGCTGCAAACGTCACCACGTGACACGCGACGTGATGACGTTTTGGCTGAATGTCACCATGTGACACGTGTACGTGATGACGTTCGGCCGAAACGTCATCACTTCGCGGCGTGGTGACGTCAGTGCGTGGGGTCGCCGGCGAAAAAGATTGAGAACCACTGCTCTATAAGCTAGTGAAGGGGAGGTCCCTGGGTCTTTGCTTGCATAGTGTTGCAGCTGCAGGGTCTCCACCCTCCTGGTGTGGACCGGGAGTAATCTTAGGGATCTAAATTTGAGGTCAGATTTATGTGAGGTGAGATTATGTAGGGGAGGTTATCTACTGGGTAGCCTGAGGAGTGGCAGATGCGATTAGAGGCTTGATGGCAATTTCATCTTTGGGACTGCTGAGTGGCAGGCTTAGAGACTAGGGATTAGCCCACTTGAAGAAGGAGATCCCTGAGAAGTCTGGCCCATGGCGATTTGGGGACCTTCCGGAAGGGGCCTGTCCCTTGGAATGTGAGCTGGTCTGGTATAGTGAGATGTAGCTATGAATGGTATGTTGGAGTACATACATACTATAGCATTACAAATATTTTCATTTTCCATTCCTCTGCAATGTCATGGCACTATGTTAGAAATTCTAATTTGGTGACTTTGTTTATAGTGAGCAATAAGGATACATGTAACTTGTCTTTACTGCAGAATGCTGCATTGTATGCCAACAAAAAACTATAGGGTGATCTTAAAACATTACCCACAAATACCTGTAATTGTTCACTTTTCTCATTTATTTTGCATTGTTGAAAATACTTAGGGGGTTATTCATTAAGGTGCGAATTCAACTGTCGAATTCTCAAACACCGGATTCCTGTAGCAAATCCGTGACAATTCCCCCATTGTAAAGTTGTGACAATTTTTTAAAGTTAACAATGCAACAATTTTCCCATAATAAAGTCCCGACTGTGACAATATTCTCATTATAAAGATGCAACTGTTACAGTAGCAGCCTATTGCGACTGTCTTTATCTGGTGAATTTGCACCTATATGCAACAATTTGGACTTTAGTGAATAACCCCCTTAAAGTTTTGAAAATGAAAACGTAATACACAACGAATAGTTGTAAATAGTTATAGATTTTATGTTTTTTTATTCATTAAAACCCTTCACATATAGAACTGTATAGTAAGATTTACATATTATACTAAAACTGTGTAAAGTAATTAATACAAAGGAGAATAGTATTTTATTACAGATAAAAACTAAAAACATTGCCAGCTTAGACTGAAAAGTGGCAAATGAGGCTTATGCTGGGTTAACTACTGCAGGGAACACTGCGCATTTAAAAAAAAAAAAACGCAATTCACAAACCCCCATTACACTTACATGATCCAGAACGCCGTCGAGAAAGCAGAAAGAGCATTTACACTTTCTCTGGTAAGTACAATAGCATTCTGAAGATACATCAGCCTGCATTTGTCACCGTATTTTGGGATACACTTTTCTAAAAGCACAGTGCACAACTGCACTAGTCTGAACACTGCATTAACATTAATAAATGTATGGTTGTGCATATGGGAAGAGAAAATGTAAGTTAAGATTATTTTCTAAATAAGAAAACACTGGGAAAAACAGATATGCAAAAGGATTTGGGAAGTCTAGTTGACAATAAACTTAATTGTAGCAACCAGTGTCAAGCAGCAGTTGCCAAAGCAAATATAGGATCATGGGGTGCATCAAAAGGGGTATATAAGCACATGACGAGAACATAATTATTGTATACTGCTTTACAAATCATTTCTCAGACCACACATGGAATATTGCGTGCAGTTTTTGGCACAAAAAGATATAGTGGAGATTGAACAGGTTCAAAGATCGGCTACTAAAGTAATAAAAGTAATGGGCAAACTACAGTACCAAGAAAGATTATCAAAATTGGACTTGTTTAGTCTAGAAAAAAGAAGATTAA
>WMED01018293.1:0-11559 GCA_019650415.1 Pipa parva | reverse complement strand
GGTTGACCCTGACTGAATTATGATCTATGTAAACAGTAGTGGCAAACCTTTTCAGCACCGAGTGCAAAAAAGGTGACATCACTCATCAGCTCCTACCCCAGAAGTGCAGGTGCTGATGAGTAATGTCATCGTTCCTGTGTCGGGTGAGCAGCGTTTCCCAGAGAGCAAGAGGTCTTTCAGTGTAGGGAGTGAATGCAATCTGAAAACTGTCAGGTTGGGTCCTTGAGATTGTTCGCTCACTGGGGGAATCACAAATACCAGTGGTGGCGATGGCTTGCATGTCTACAGAGAGGGCTCTGTGTGCGCTCTCTGGCACACATGCCATAGGTTCACCACCGCTGGTATAAACTGTCACTCTTTATAGACAGTAAGCACAACAGTTTAGTAAATAGCTTGTTTTTGTTCAGACTGCAGCAATGTAACAGTTTTAAAATGCAACATGTTTAAAATGCTGAGTTTACCCTTAGTGCAGCGGGGCAAACAAAAGTACAAAATAATAGAAAACAGTAGAAAAATGCTTGTTTTGGCTTTCATAATGAAAACTGACTTTCCATTCCTTTTACGAGCAGGGCATATACGCATTATTTTAGCAAATTGTGATGTTTTGTTTTAAAGTTGAATTGACTATATATTATATTGCACAGTATAAAAGAATAAAATAATGAAATTGTTGAAGTGGTTGTAAGAGTCATTCCAACCTTTATAGGGTCCCATCTCTGGTCTGATGAGAAATAAAATGAATTTCTTCTAAATGTTGCAGAATTCGCTGTGCCCGGGGGGTCATTAAAAGTTATCTGAATGCCAAGGCTGTCATTTGTCTCCCTAGAACACAGATATAACAATAATCCATTCTTTTACCTTCCATAAAAATAGGCGCATTGTTTACTAACATTCGCTTCTTCTTGAAATGGATTGTGGGACACAAAAATATCTCATGTTGAAAAGACAATCGTCATTGTTATGAATCTATAGACATTTCTCCACCATAGCTACCAAACAAACAAAATCATTTTCATAATATCAGATATCAATTATAATGGAGTTAGTTGTCTTTGTCTTCTGAAAATGTGATGACTTCTTTCATTAATCCTTATCTGTTTTAACCTGATTTTTTTCCTTAATTGCAAACTTATGAGAAAATCGTGCTTACCAAGTCATTTAAAGCGCCGGAGTCATTTGACAACCCCCATTAGCTTTCTGTTTATCCATATGGTTTTCTTTTTTGCAGAAACATTGATGAAGTTTCCAAATGATCAGCTTAAAGAGTAACTAAACATAATAAGGTTTTGTTGCAACTATCACATGTATTAGATATGTAAATTTAACAGAGAAAAGTGCAGCATGGTAAAAAAGCAATAACAGAATTGAGCCTGCTGAGATTCCATCCTCCCTGAAGTGGCAGTGATCAGAGCATGCTCAGTGATTGATTTGGAGTAAATACAGGGGCTAGAAAAGACACGGGATAATTCACCATAGTGCGAAGTGAGCTCCGGATCCTTCGCATTACTTCGCACACACTGTTATGCTCTCGCTGATGTCCTGCACGCGGACATAAGCGAATGCTTTAAAGGGATTCCAGTCTCGGCGAGGCGACTCAAGTGGTGTCGCGGAGACAGGAATCCCTTTAAAGCTTTGGCTGATGTCCGCGTGCAGGACATCAGCGAGCGCATAACAGTGTGTGCGAAGTAATGCGAAGCATCCAGAGCTCACTTCGCACTATGGTGAATTACCCCCACAGGCTGTTACACAAAGTATCTTGGGAACTGGAAATTTACAGTAGTCTGTAAAGTTACAGAAGTGCTGAGGGGTTAGCATTTCAGTGTGTTCTATCTGGGTAATCAGTTCTCCCTATGGCCGCAGAATGTACTGTGTGGGGGTGTGTAAGGGTTAATGAAAGGATAGTATATTGGAGAAAGCTTGTGTTTACTGGCATAAAAATAGGGGTTACAGTGGTCACAACTGCACTTAGACCTAATCACCCTGGTGCCATGACTGCTCTAACGTGACTCCTCTTTTTGTAGAACCACTGCCTCTTCTACCTACACCCCCATATCTCACTAAGTGTCTATAATTTGGTGAGTGGGGGGGGGGGGGCACAGGAGAGGGCAGTGTTGCAGGAGGACACCCCTTCACTGAGCTAGGGAAGATGTCAATTCTGCACTGGGGAACACTGTGGTATAGTTCCACCTCTGCATTTGCTGTAATTTCCTAAGTTATTGTTATGGGTGTTTAAGAAGAAGATTGTAAACATATGCACACCCGATGCTTTCACTTCCGCCACTCACTGTGAGATACCTCTGTGTGACGTCTCCCACCTGAAAAATGTGAACTTCATGCGCTTGCATGGACATCCATGGCCATAGAGGGAAATCCATGACCATAATAATACTGTTATGAATAAGAGAAGAATCCATGAAGTCATATGAGAATTAAATGCTATAAGCCTGACTCATTGGACAAGTGTCTTGTATTCAGGAGCGGTCCTGGCCCTACTGGCGCCTGGGGCCACCCCCCCATGACTTGCGACACCCCCTGCCCCACGCTGCTCCCCCTTGCACAGCGCCCTCCACTCACCTCCAACAGCGTTCCAGAGACGCACCTCCTCTGATGAGGTAAGCTGAATGCGACGGTGCTCTTTACTGCTTCGGGTCTTGTAGGCTGTATTCAGCAGCTGCCGGCAAGACCTGAACAATCTTATATGTTCAGGTCTTGCCTCATCAGCTTACCTCATCAGAGGAGGTGCATCGCTGGAACGCTGGTGGAGGTGAGTGGAGGGCGCGGGGCAAGAGGGGGTGTAGCAGGGGGGTGTTGCGGGGCAGAAGGACGTGCGGGGGGGAGGAGGTCAAGTTTAGAGATGGGCGATGTGAGCGACAGCACCCCTCAGATAGATTGCGCCCTGGGCTGTCGCCCACATCCACATTGCCCGTAGGTAGAACTGGCCCTGCTTGTATTGGACATTGAATTTATGGCTTAAGAGCCGGGGTGGGGGTGGGTTATGTCTGCAGCTCGTGTATGTTTAATAGGAAGGAGATTTTGGTTACAATATAATACTGAAGCAATAAAACTACTTAGGCCATCAGGTTGCACAAGGCCACAGGCAACAGAAATTCCCTGGCAGATTTATTCAGCGCTCATACCAAGATTTTCAACTAGAGAAAATCCAGTAAGGAAAACTCAAGGAGTGAAGTCAGTAAATGATCAATGACTCATTTGTTCTTTTCTCATTCCAAGAAGTAGTGGAATCAAAAGTCTTGATAGTATCAAAATACATCCTAGGACAACGGAATCAATATTCTTTTTCAATCAGTTGTGTTATCTTAGACTTATAGGGGATATTTCTAAAAGATGAAAAAAAAGGCTTTCAGCTTGTGAAAGGTAGTGAAATATCAGCAAGATACACAGTATATTGATACTGCTGTTTACGCCAATTTGTAAAGTCACTGCATCAAACTGTTCCAAATGTTATTTTTGTATCAAAGTGTTTAGACTTACAAAAACCCCATTGTTCCCTATGGAGTAGGTCTGGTCATTATTCATGTCAAAAATTCTGTTGATATCGGCATGCAATAGAAGGACTGATGAAAAAAAAATTGCCAATTTAAAAAAAATTGCATAAATAAAGCATGAAAAACCAGTGGACTGAATCCAAAAGGATAAAACTGTGCTAAATTTCCCCTAAAGCATCCCAGGATTCCCAGCTAATACCAAATACAAGTATTATTATAAAAGGTCCCTTAAATGAAACGCAAACAATCTATTTTGTCAGCAGAGATGCCTGAGCGAGGCCAATAAATAATAATTAAACAGTGACAAATTAGGGAAAACTAGATTGTAAGCTCCATGGAGCAGGGACTGAAGTGAATGATGAATCTTTTTAAAGCGCTGCGTAAAATAGTAGCGCTATATAAGAAAGAATAAATAATAATAAAGAACAAGGGCTACAAAACATATTGTTAGAATATATTTGGACTCCTCAGTAGTTGGAAGTTTAACTACAAATGCATTTTAACAGTATCTCCAAAATGTGATTATACAGTAGTTCCTATATATATATACTGTATATACAGTATATCCAATCTGCACTACCAAACATTCTAAATCGTGTCTAGAAAGTATGACATTTAGGGGGGTTATTCACTAAAGTCCGAATTGTTGCATATAGGTGCAAATTCACCAGATAAAAACAGTCGCAATAGGCTGCTACTGTCGCAGTCGCATCTTAATAATGAGAATATTGTCACAGTCGCAACTTTATTATGGGAAAATTGTCACAATCTTAACATTAAAAAATTGTCACGACTTTACAATGGGGAAATTGTCGTGGATTTGCTATGCGAATCCGCTGTTTGTGAATTCGACAGTTGCATTCGCACCTTAGTAAATAACTCTCTTTAGGGTGAAACATTAATGTTGGAAAGACCACTCTCGGTCTTACCTAGTTTATTGCGCAAGATCTCTCTGTGTTCCCACAAGATTAACATCTCGATTTTTTAATAAAAAGGTAGCAGTGCTACTAATGTAAAGTATGGCTAACTTTCCATCGAAAAATGTAAAAAATAGAGCTAAAAAAACTTGCGCGATAATCTTGTTGGAACGACGCGAGATCTTGCATGATAAACTTGACCGAGAGCAGTCTTTCTGATTTTAATACATTTCACCCTTAGCGGTATAGCTTTAAAAATTTAAATTTCAAGCACACTTCCTCCATTATCTGCGGTGGGATTGGGTGAGGTCATGTTTAACTTCAAAGATAACATTTTATTTATTTTTTGGGTATTACTGATCCTTTATCAAGCCTACAGTAAAGCAGGTCTGTGCTAAGAAAAGAACAACTGATGGGTAAAATGAACAGGTTGTATGGACTGTTTATTTTTTTATCTCTTATTGGTATTCTGTGTTTCTATAATTACATTTAGCTCAGTGAGTTAAACATATAAAACACACCTAGATGATATATAAGGGCTATAAATTAACTCGGGAAACTAGATTGTATTAGTAATGAAAATGTCAGAGTGAACCATTGTATATGTAGATTAAGATGAGAGTAAACCATAAAACTGGTGAACCTAAGGCTAGGTTTATACTAGCGTATTATACGCTAGTGTGAAAAAAAATACGCTCCGGCGTATTCTTCTATTGTACTTACCAGCGACAGTGTGAACACTCCCTCTGCATTCATGGCTCTACCTATCTAGCCGCATTTTGTGCGCGGCGTAAAAATCTGTATCTATCTATCTATCTGTATCTATCTATCTATCTGTATCTATCTATCTATCTATCTATCTATCTATCTATCTATCTATCTATCTATCTATCTGTATCTATCTATCAATCTATCTATCTGTATCTATCTATCAATCTATCTATCTGTATCTATCTATCAATCTATCTATCTATCTATATCTACTGTATCTATCTATCTATATCTATCTATTTATCTATCTGTATCTATCTATCTATCTGTATCTATCTATCTATCTGTATCTATCTATCTATCTATCTATCTATCTATCTATCTATCTATATCTACTGTATCTATCTATCTATATCTATCTATATCTATATCTATCTATCTATCTGTATCTATCTATCTATCTATCTGTATCTCTCTATCTGTATCTATCTATCTGTATCTATCTGTCTGTATCTATCTATCTGTCTGTATCTATCTATCTGTATCTATCTATCTGTATCTATCTGTCTGTATCTCTCTATCTGTATCTATCTATCTGTATCTATCTGTCTGTATCTATCTGTCTGTATCTATCTATCTGTATCTATCTATATGTATCTATCTGTATCTATCTGTCTGTATCTATCTGTCTGTATCTATCTGTCTGTATCTATCTCTATCTATCTATCTATCATCTATCTATCTATCTATCTATCTATCTATCTATCTATCTATCTGTCTGTATCTATCTATCTATCTATCTGTCTGTATCTGTCTGTCTGTATCTATTGCAATACTTGGTGATATCTTTTTATTGGAATAACAGTCATTTTAAATAGACGAGCTTTTGAGAGCTTTGTCCTCTCTTTATCAAGTCACAAGTTTGATATTAATATTGATATTAACTGATATTAAGGTATTGCTTGTGACTTGATAAAGAGAGGACGGACCTCTCAAAGCTCGTCTGGTTTTTTTTTTGCATCTGTGGACTAACACGTCCATTCTATCCTAATATATATATATATACAGTATACTGTATATATATATATATATATATATATATATATATATATATATATATCTTATCTGAGTGACCCTAGCAACCAGTAGATTAATGTGGGAAAAAAGGATTGTGCTGACCATAAAAATGATGTAGACATATTGCCTGTTATTGTCCTGTTCAGATTTTAGGTCTTGTACTATTTTCTTCTAGTTTGTCATTACTTACTTGTTACTAATGTCAGTGATCCTCGTTACAATATGCAAAATTAAAATTGTAAACGAAATAAATTAGAAGCATAAATGTTAAATAGTCAAAAACCTCTTCGATTACCACTGTCTTCTACGTAAAATAATGAAAGTTAACATCCCCTTTTATGTTCAATACACTAAAGACAATTTAGTCTATAGCATTCTAATTATCGTGTAACTGCAGGCTCCTATAAAGCTTGGAACTGTCTTATTTTACAGCTAATTTCCCTAAGATATAACAGATGTCTGAAACACATGCACAAATATGGGGAAAGAAAAGGGGAAATACATTTTTACAGTTTGACCTCCCTGTTCTCTAATGAAGTACTGTCAAGGACTACATAGATGTGTTGCTTTGTTACTCCCACACATTATATCTATATTCTTACATAATCTTTACAGCAAACACTCCGAGATGTGAGTTTGTGTATTGGGATAAGTAAAATTAGAATGGCCATTTTCCAACATCAGCAAACATGTGACCACACAATGACTACATTGGATGAGGTCTAAAGATAGAATGGATTGCATCCAGTATGTAGGAGATAAACAACTTACCTACACAATGACTCAAATGGACTCTATTCCCTCTCATTAGAGAAAGATGAAGAAGCCAACAGAAGAAACTGCATGAAGAATTACACCATATCTCACGGCAGTGAATGTTCCTTTTGGCGGTTGATGTTTTTTGGGGTTTTTTTTGTATAAACATGGACAGATAAAAGAGTGAAATGATTACAATAGAAAATGATCATCCCATAGAGCTTGAGACAAAATGGCCCCAGATATCAGCATGAAGGCTTTATAATGATAAACGTTATTCTTCTGAATATACACATACTGTAAAATCAAAGGCATCAGGCAGTGTGGTGGCTCAGTGGTTAGCCCTAACGCCTTGCAGCGATGGGTTTTGGGTTTACTTCCACCCTGGACTTCATCTTCATGGAGTTTGTATGTTCTCCCCACACCTGTGTGGGTTTTCCTCCCACAAAAACATACTACATAGGTTAATTGAGACCAGACTAAATTGGCCTTAGTCTGTGTTTGTCTGTCGTTGTGAGTGAAAAGGGGAACTAAATTGTAAGCTCCACTGGGCAGGGACTTAAGTGAATGATGTATCTCTGTGAAAGCTTTGAGTTAATATATCAGCGCTATATATATATATATATATATATATATATATATATATATATATATATATGAATTTATACAATGGAGACATGGAGGTGGACAAAGTAAAAAAATGCACGTTATCCTATCAAATATTTTACCTGGGCAAAACTATGCTGAAATAGCAGTCTTCATGTATGAATTAATCTTATCACCTCCTATAGGAGTAGGAACTCGGTTACAAGTGGGGGGAGCACAGGCTAAAACAGAAGCCAGATAGGGGGGCAGATATTTTTAGAAGAACCTCTTTGTAGATAACTTTTAGTTAACTGTCATGCAATTTTAAAACCAGCAAGCGGGTATGTCGATTTGCTTTATGACCCAAGTTCTACGACGTGTCAAAACTTCTAATAAATCTTGAAGTGTTGTTCTCTTGCCAGTGCGCCTCACTGAATCGATTCTAGAGAGAGTGATGAAGTAATCTGGCAAACGTGATGTCAGAAAATCAATGAGGTTTCCATGTTCCCCAGTCTAGTGGGCAGACTTGCTCACCAGGAAGAGGCTGCATAGCTCTGTAGAATAAATATCAGCTCACTGGTGATATTCCAGATGGTATATCATAAAATTTCCCACAACCTCTAGCAAATAGCTACAGAGAAATCTACGGTGTTACAAAAACATCCCAAAACACAAAAAAACAAAGAAAAAGATCACAATAGACATATATTGTTATGATTATTATTATTATGGGGCAACATGCTTACTATTGCAGCAAGACTGGTTGACATAACAACAGATGTGGGTAAATATATCATCATCTGAAGCAATACAGCCATTTCCCTGGTGAAACCATTTTTGCTTAACAAATTCAAAGTATCTATGTCAGGTTTCAAATGAGTTGTTGTTTAGGAGTTAACTCTTTGGTGAGAATTGACCAATCAGTGTCTAGGATTATTTCTGCTTGCATTTGTCTGCACTGCCTTGCCAGACCCCACTGTTTAGAGAGGCAGATCTGCTTTGTGATTTGAAGGAAGCAAAAGAAGTCAGTATTTGTGCTTCTAGTTTTGACTCTGGACATACAGTAGTTTGACGTTGCTTCTGCCTTCTCTCTCTCTGCTGTTTCATTTGGGCCTCACTTCATTTTCTGCTTCAACTCAGCTTGTATCTTGTTTCCTCTCTGGCTATTTCAGGAGCATCTTTCTAAACTTTCCGTGGACTCCCCTTCTCTCAAAGCAAAAGACATAAGATTTAATGGGTAAATCAATGGGTCACATGATCGCAAATGCCACAGTCACGTGACCTATACCTGGCTGAACCCTGATTAGGTTCTACCATCTCACTATTGGTCATCTGCTGAGAGGCTTTGAGCTGTAGATAAGACACATTTAGAGGGTTCTTGACTAAAGTCCAAATCATATTTGGGTATTCAGCAAACTCTGCGATGTGGAGAATTCATCAGCTAACGATGGTCATGCACTACATAACAGACTGCTATTGACGTGGTCGAAAATTCACTATAGGAATATTATCACAATGGGGATTTGCAATAGGAACCCGATGTTTAGTGAGAATCAGGGCGAAGTCACCTGAAGTGATAAGAATTCACTTCAACAGTCAAATTCTCACTTTAGTTAATAAACCTGCCTTAGTGAGGGGGCGGTCCTAAATTCCAGCAGTGGTGGCTTCTCATTGGCTGGCATTTAGCATTAACTTTAACACAACAGCAGGACATTTCTAAGTTTATCCGACTATAAAAGTTGCTGCTTATACAAAAGAAACTGAGATGGGAACAAAAGAGATGGTGGTGGGTGGGATTGTACACAGAAACTCTGCGGGGGGCTTTAAATCCTTCAGTGACTGTATTTTTGGCCTAACAGAGGAGCCAAGCCCTCCAAAACAGAAAACTTAATATTCTGGGTAAAATTTACTACGTTTACTGGAATGGGGATGTATACAAGAATAATGCAACATACAACTAACACTCAAAAAATAAAAGATCTTTACTGGGCAGTGTGGTGGCTCAGTGGATAGCACTGCTGCCTTGCAACGCTAGGCTCTGGATCCAATTCCACCCTGGACTTCTTCTGCATAGAGTTTGTATATTCTCCCCACGCTTGCATGGGTTTCTTCCCAAAAACATACGTCTGTGTGTGACTGAATAAGATAACTAGATTGTAAGCTCCACAGGGCAGGGACTGAAGTGAATGATGAATCTCTGTAAAGTGCTGTGCAATATAGTGGTGCTATGTAAATGAATAAATACATGTTGATAGCAACCATGTTAAGCAACCCTCGCCCAGCCCCATTGTTTACTATGTTGCTTTGGATAATAAATATAGAGGATAAATCCCTATTTTTTAAACTAAATATCTTACTTTGTAGAAACAATTTAGAATTTCTAGAAGCACAGATTGAACACATAGTAACTATAAATACATTTGAGACCATTATTATTTGTTGATGTTACTGTTCTTAACAGCAATCCATTTGTTTACATTTCCCTGACCCCCAGTAGCGCATCCTTGTCCTTACCTGTATTCTCCTATGGCTGCATTCAGCAAAGAAACCGAATATCCAACTATTCATATTTAACAAATAATAATAGCCATTTTCTCTGATTTGATTTATATAGCAGGACCATAAGGAGCGGGATGTTGTAAATTGCATATAGTGTTTGAATTATTCACAAAGATGGCTACAGATCCCAATCTGAGTAGTAAGTACCCACTGTAGCATCGTGAAGTCGATCACAGCAGGATGAAGGAAATATTCAGGCTCAAAAGAGATAAGTATCGCAAGGATGGAAAGGGATGTTATTCTAACACAAACATCAGAAAAATACAGTAATTGGAAAAATAAATGGACTTCGATCAGAGGTTTAAAACTTTTCTTATCTCTATGACTACACAGAAATCATTTATATGATACAGACCCGCTACCTAATCAAGCAATCAAGCAGTATTTCCTGTACATTTTACCGCCTGTCTGTCTAATTCAATTTTACAGTATAAAAATCAGAATTTAAAAAGAAATTAAAGGCAGAAGACATTTTTTGTTATTTGTTCCAATTTTCTTTTTTCTCTCTCTTTTAAGTTTCTTGCCTTTCAGTGGACCAGGGAATTAAGAGTGCTCATTACATTGCAATTTGGTAAATGTTACAATTAGGCTTCTTAAAACGAAGGAACATTCTATCTTTTTACAGGAAGGATGCACAATATTTGCCTTGAAAAACAAACAACGGGCTTATAATTAACAGAGCAGCGTGCATCGCTTCTAACAATTATTAAACTTTACTCTATACCGGGTGAATAGTTTTCCTGGAGGAGTTTCTAGTCAAGGTAGACAACAGCAGAAAATGATAAATGTGTTTTGTTGTGGTTAACGGTTCGCATAAAGTTGTGAGTAGAAAGCAAGAGGCGCGATCTCTATTTTTAAACATAATGATTATTATTGAGAGATGCAAGCTTCCAACGAATCACATTGACAGAATTGTTGGCTGGAAATACCTGAACAGATTTCAGTAGGAGAGTGTTATAAATAACAAAGGTTATCTGTAGTTAGACAAATAAACCCAACTAAACTTTAAACACATAGAACTCACATTATGTAATGTTATGATTAAAAAAAAAAAAAAAAAAATTCTAATAATCATTTATAACCTACATTGTTTCACAGCTGTTTAGGAACCGAAATGCTGTTTGGGAATACTACGGTCCCCTGTATGGACATCGCTAATGTTTCTATTTCATATTATACTTAAGCAATACACTGCAACCATGTTTTTGTAATCGTATAATTGTGACATTATATTATTTACAGAACACTGGAACAATATCAGTGTAAAGTTGGTATTGCCCTCCTTCACTTCTTACAGTGAGACAATTCATTTAGACAATTCATTTTGTACATCTTCCAAAGAAAGCAAAAGAGATCTTTAGAGAAAACTATTGGTTAATTTACCTTGTCTTATTTTTGGGACACGGTACTGGTACGGTATATTTCCAGTACTTTACTGCAGCTTGGGC
>WMED01018291.1:0-12753 GCA_019650415.1 Pipa parva | reverse complement strand
CATAGCCAAACTCACCTCCTCCAGCATTCCAGTGACGCACCTCCTCTGAGCGCCGCTCCATAATGAGGTAAGTGGAATGCAACGGCGCTCATTGGCTGCTTTGGGTCTTCTCGGCTCTATTCGGCGACCCGAGAAAAGTCAAAGCAGCCAAGGAGCGCCATCGCATTCCACTTAACTCATTGTGGAGTGGCGCTCAGAGGAGTTGAGTCGCTGGAATACTGGAGGAGGTGAGTGGGGGATGTCAGGTGGGGGACACCGGGCAGGGGGCACGGAGGGGGGTCAAGGGGCGGTTCAGCCAGGGCGCCCATAGGGCCAGAACCGCCCCTGACAGTGATCACTGTCAGATCACTATTAGCAGGGATAGAGACCGTATCATTAGCAATCAGCATCATAAGCCGAGTAATGATGCTGATTGCTAATGATACGGTCTCTGTCCCTGCTAACAGTGATCTGACAGCGATCACTGTTAACAGGGACAGAGACCGCATCATTATTTGGCTCATCAGAGAGAGATCGCATCGATCTCTCTCTGATGAGCCAGGTAATGATGCTGATCAATCAGTGTGTCGCGGAACCCCTTGGTTGTCCTTGCGGAACCCTGGTTGAAAATCACTGTCCTGCCAGTAACAATGTGCTATCTTACTCTTTCCAGTGACTTTTGATGATGTTACATGTGCTTTTAAGTATCACTGTGCAGTGTCAGTATCCGGTGACTATAAACTGAATACATGAGCAATGTTATGTAACAACAAATTGCTGTTTATATCACAGTAAATTTCTGTGGTTTAATTTACCATGTTTATCTTTTGTACTGGACAGAGGTACTGGAATTAGTAGAGTTTAAATCTACAATTAAAAACCAGTCACCTCAGGGTAACACCTATTTATTATGTAACAATAAATCTTATTTACTGTTAAGTTTCTGTCTGAGTGTGGCACGTTGTTTTTTTTCCTTTCATTGTCTGCCCTGCATAAAGGAGAACTAAAACAAAAAAAAAAAAAATAAAAAAGGACTGTTAAAATACTTACCTTATACAGAGCTAATTGATTACAGTCACAGCATGAGCTCCCGATGCTTCCTTCACAGCGCTGGCTCACTGAGAAGCCAGCGCGAAGCTCCTCCCAACTTGTTTCACCTCAGGTGAAAAATGGCTTAAACATCATCACGTTCATTGCGGGGGCCAATGAGAACGCTCCCCGCAATGAGCGTGATAATGTATGAGGCCAGTGAAACAAGAAGGAGCAGCTGTGCACTGGCTTCTCAGTCAGCCAGCGCACTGTGAAGGAAGCATCGGGTGCCGGCTAATTATAGCACAGCTCATGCTTTGACTTTAATCAATCGGTTCTGTATAAGTTAAGTGTTTTAAAAGTCCTTTTTTATTTTATTGCTTTAGGTGTCCTTTAAAAATGAAACAAAACACACAACAGAACTTCAGATTGTATTTAAAAGGGTGACACCACCAGGGGCTTTATATAATCATGTAACAATATAGAGATTGACAGGATGAATAAAAGTAAATATCATTTTACATATTTGGCATATGGTTTTATAAGGGAAAATACAACCTGAAATAAGCAGGTCTTTCACTGCTACCTGTAATTGTTTTATTGTTTTTACAAAATATGTTTAATTGTATTGTGACAAGACACTGTGCCTGTCATGATTTCTAATCAGTGCTTTCCTATGACAAGCACATAGTTCCATTTACATTATTCCACCTACCACGAGGCGATGCAGGATATTGTAGTTTAGGTATAATACGACCAGTCACATTTGTATAACCGCATCTCTATTTATCTTTCCAATCAGTTGTATTCCCCTGTTAATACATTTCAGTTACATATAATCACATCGTAAGCAGCCAACAGAAATGGCAAACTATCTTAACTTACAAGTTCAGCTTTTGGAACTCTTGTGGTTTTTAAAAAATATGTTTTAATGCTACTTCATGTAATTTCCTAGATAAGTACAGATTTTTGTAGTTCTAAGAGAATCGCTAAGACTCTTCATTGATTAATAAATTCTTAATGGATGTGAAAGTATAATGTTATTATTTACATTGTGGTACCAAATCTCTGGCTTTCTCCTTAAGACTAATAACAGTACCCCCTGGCTGAGAATGCAGTAGTTCAGCATAATGTCAGACTGGCCTGCTAGGACACTGGGAGAACTCCCCCAGTGGGCTCCTGACCCCGAGCGGCTCCACTTGGCAGGCTATCACAACAGGGATGAGCTTCTCCTTCCTCACTGGCAGACATCATTGAAATAATAGCAGAAATCATTTACTCTATAACAAAATGCATTAAAAAAAAAAAAAGTTGAAAACCAGCCAAATGACTTTAGTCAATATCCCCCAAAGTCATATATCTAGCTTTAACAATAGGGCTGTAGGCTGGGTTCACAGGAGCGTATGATGTGCAGCGCATCATACACTCATGTGAAAAAAAAAAAATACGCCGACCGTGTTTTTCAATTGTACTTACCAGTGACAGTGTGAACACTCTCGGCTTTCACATCACTTCCTGTGTGTCACATTTTGGGCACAGCATATATATGCCAGCCAAAATACGACACACAGCGTTCCTGACCCAGCGTATGCCTCTCATACGCTTGTGTGTACGAAACTAGGTAAGTATCGTTGGCTTTCATTAAGCTGTATTTTTTTTTTACACGAGCGCATCATACGCTCATGTGAACCCAGCCTTACAGTACACTTCTTGAATATATATTACCTAAAGCACCTTAGAAAATAATTGGATTTAACAACATGGCTGCTATCACTAAATATGAAAACAGACAGAAAACATAAAATTCATGGATTTAACTTCAAAGATAAAATCTTTGGCAAACTATGAATATATAACACAAGACTAGACATATGCAAACAGACAAGACAATAATACTACACCAGTATCAAATAGTAAAGCATGACTGATATATGTCAATGGCTCCCATTACACTCCCTGTCTGAATGTTCACTATGCAATAAATTCTATCCTATGGGTATTACAATGTTCCTGTTGCATAAACCTATTTATTTATATATATATATATATATATATATATATATATATATATATAGGACCAGGACTCAAGTCAAAAATAAAGATTAAAAAAACAAAACATGACAATGAATTGAAATGATCATTTAATGAAAGTAAATTTGTACAGCAAGTAAATGTTCATATTAATGAGACAAAACTTCTATGGTTAGCCTTTGACATAGCGAGCTAATATAAAAGGCAGGTGTCTTTGTGACACATGCAGCAGTAGCACACATTGGTACATGGAGTGTATGTAAAGGAATTCTTTAAAGGGGCAATATAGTTCCAAATTAAGGGTAACCAACCTCAACCTTCCAGTAAGCTAATACAAAGATGTGGCACAAATTGATGGAATTAGGAATTGCTTATCTCTGCTCCATCTAAAATTTTTAGCTAATACTAAATGTATGTATAATAACGTGTAATGAGCCGTTAGTATTAAAATAAGTCTGTATCAAACTAAGATTGGTTGCTGTGAGTTCCAGTACTTGAGCAAGTGTGCACTTATTTTTATGAATCCCCCCAGGAGTTTACTAATGGGAAATTCAACTGAAATATAAATGCTGCACTTATTTAATTACAAATATTGCTTTTTTTTTTTTTAAAGTACTGCACACTCTGTTTAGGTCCTGGGCATTGACACACTAATTAGTAATAAAAGTAAAACATAATATACCTGAGCAATATTCTAATGTCATTTACATTTAAAGGCATAAACATTATAGCAAATAGGCAACTGTAAATCTTCACAAACATAATACAGTGGCAGTAAACAAATTAGATTTCTTCTCCTTAATTAAATTTGTGTTTCCATGATCACAGAGATCTAAAAATTCTAGCTGTAGATACTGTTATAAACTAAAAGCAAGCCTTGGTAAAAAGGCCATTTTCCAGTAAAATGATATTAAAGCACATCTATTTGTAAAATAAAACTGTGCAGGTTAAGTATTGTCCAGCACCAGGAAAGAAGTTGCCTTAGCACTTGTTCTGTTTAACGGCAGTGGTTGTTTTAATGAGAAAAGAGGAACTGCCTGATTTATCATGGCGATTTAACACAGATAAAATATCCACCCATCCATTCATGTAGTTCATTATATCTTGTCAGTCTTCACACAACATGAAATGATTTGGGTTGACTTATTGTAAAGCAGACATTTGTTTCCAATGTTAGGAAATCTTCCTATGGATCACCAATGCTTCGATTATTACTGGGTAAAGGCCTATTTTGTTTGGAATGTAATTCAAAAATGTTTGTGTAGCAAACCTGAGATCTCAACATGAAAGTTTTATTTAATAAAATATTCCGTTATCTCTGGAGTCGGTTCCATTTCTTAGCAGCTGCCAATTTCCAGGCCTCTATGCAGTGTGCTAAAGCAATCTGCTCAGGAAAGTCTGAGTCCAATTCAGGCCATGCCGTTTCTTTACCATCAAGAATTGGACCCAACACGTCTCTTAAACTGCAATGAAGGAAAATGTAGAGTTATTCAGGAACTAACTAAAGAACTAAACCTTAGACAGACAAACATAATGAGTGGCAGACAGACAGACAAACATAACGAGAGGCAGACAGACAGACAAACATAACGAGAGGCAGACAGACAGACAAACATAACGAGAGAAACAGACAGACATAAAGAGAGACAGATAAAAACATTAAAACTTAAAGTGCTGAGATCTGACTCTCCATTAAATAGTTATGACCTCCTGTATTATGTTGTTCTTTAACAGTATATGTCATACATTTTGCTGTTTTAGACAACCCTCCACCTGTCTCTTCCAGAAACTAGGGTCTGTGGCACAGGTCTTCATGGTGTGTGAATGTCTGAGAAAAGGAAGGGTGTGTCTAAAACAGCAAAATGGATGCCTTCTTAATGTTATGTCAGATCTCAGTGCTTCAAAATCTATTATTGTGTTGTAATCAGACCTATCAATTTAATAAGTAATTAAACCAAAGTTTAATTCTTTTTTAAATACATATTGTGGAAGAAAACATTTCTATCAATGCAACACTGTATTAATGAGTGATATCCCAGCATACTTATGTTCCCACTCACCTCCAGGCAGGCTTAAAACTATCTAAATCTTGTTTCCCTTTCAGATTTAAGATGATCATCTCATGTAACTCAAGGAGGAAAAGGTTTGTTCCGTTTTGTTCCAAAAACTGATTTAATTGTTGCTGGCTGATCTCGTCAAGTTGCAGCTTGTAGGATTTATCCACTTCGGCAAATGGATCCTACAATCATGAAACAATGGAAATGCTGTCATTAGATACAGCTATAACTTACTAAAACGAATTAAAATACAAGCTTCATGGAATATAGTTTCATTATAAAAATGTAACTAAATATCCATAAATCGCAATAAGGTAACTAAGTGAAGGCAGTGGCATATTGTGTATAACATCCTCCTGACAAAATACACGTGCAGTAGGTGAAATGTAAGGGAAACGTCACACAGATGGAGGTTATTTATCAAAGTCTGAATTGTCCTGTAAAGGTGTGAATTTGCTACTTCCCCATATTTGGGTATTTGGCAAACTCTGTAATGTAGCGAATTCACCAGTTAACGACGGTTGGACACTACACAATAGTCAGCTACTGATGTGGTCGTGACTCCACTATGGGAATGCTGACACAGTCGCAACTTAACTATGGGAATTCTCTGTTTAGTGAATAAGGAGCAGAGAATCAGAGCGTAATTACCCAAAGTGATAATTCACTTTGATAAATATCCCTCATAATGTTTTCAAAATGCATGTCAAACTGAAGGGTTAAAAGTAAGGTTAATTTAATGTGTATTGAGAATATAAGAAGCCATAGATATCATTCACCCTATGCATGCAGCTAATTGTGCTCCACTCTGCCAAAGCTCTCACTTATAAATAATTCTTTGTCAAACTGCATTTATTTGTCATGTTCAGCCTATGCAAAAGGAATAAAACGGTGGTTCATGTGTTTGGTCACCTCAGCTGTGCTTTTCAAAAGAAACAGCAGTTGAGATAGGGTGAGTATATGTTATTAGACGTTTTCAAGTGAAGATGCGGTAATTTGCAAACATGGGTTCCTGGTAAAAATATTATGTGATATTGTGCTGTTTATCTGTGTATGTGGTACAGAATGATGCCGGTTTCTTCCATAGAACTGGCCTCCTTAGAGCAAGGTGAGCCATCCAAGTCACTCGACAGTGATGAAAATAATAATAATTGTGATCAAAATCCAAATTGTCATCAAATAATAATAATTGCTATCAAAGAATTTTTTTCTTTAAAAAATCTATGCGGCAAGGAATCCTTTTGTTTGTAAAGCTAACACAGTAATGCCTTATAATCATTATTACTAAAATAATTTATTCAGACATTTTAAGTTTCATGTATAAAATAAAATGGATTTGAGTACAGATGAAGGTAGGTTGATACCTCCCGATATGTTGCATTGCTTAACTTCTACTTTAATAAATATCTGTAGAGCCTACTCATCATAGTTTAGTGATTTTGGGAAGTTTTTCTGACTGGAGTGGGTGTTCTGCTGGGGACTTCAGAAGAAGTCCCTGTATACACGGCACTGCAAGGCGGCAGGTTGATAAATACCATATAAAGCAAAAAGATTACCATTCTCACCATTTTAAGACGAAGAAGATGTTCAGATTTCAGAGCAGTGAGAAGCTGCCAAAGAGCTATGGTGTGTTTAAGATGACAATGTTTCAGTGCCTGCATCACAAAATGGAAATAACACGCAAATATATAATATAGATCAATAAATACAGAATACTAAAATAATGGTGTTACACTACTGGAAATACATTTTAATTTACACTCACTGTTTGTAAAAAACAAAAACATGTTCACAAGTCTTGCAAAGTAAAGGGTTTCAATTAAAAAGAATCTACACCTTACTCTTCCAGAGCATTCATTTTCTTTTCACTAATTGTAAAATCAACTATGACATCACCAGACGTTGTAGGCATCACCAAACTTGTAAACACCCCCAAAGGAGCTGACAGTTTACTTAGCTGATGCATCTGCCTTGTAAGTATCACAGGAAAGTATGAATAAAGTTAACTATGCAGAGCAAGGAACATTTGTGCATACCACCAGAGACATGAACCCTTTCCTATAAATAGGTTATCTCTATTGTGGTTTAATATTGAGAGCTAACATCTGAGATTGTACAGTATATGTGTTTTTTTTCTTCTATAGCACTCATGGGAAAGAAACATTATAAATTATATATAAATATATATATATATACACACATATACATATACATACACTACATAATTATTTTAGAGTTCTCACCTCAAGAATGTGTATGTTGATCTGGTCTGCCATTTGAAGTACATCTTCTACATATGCTGCCAACAAGCTGTTTTCATTGCCACCAGACATTGCTAAAAATCCCAGTACTACCTCTACAGTATGAAGAGCGTCACAGGCATCGCTGTATGAATTCAAGTCTCTGCATATTTTGTTTATTGTTGAACTTGGCAAAGAGACCTAAGGAAACCAGATGAAAGACAAAATGTATAAACCTCACACCCACAATGTGCTAATGTACTTTTTTATGAGCCTTTTCTTGTTAATCTAGATAGTCTCAGGTGAATATTGCCATATATATATATATATATATATATATATATATATCTACACATATATCATATAGGCATAACTAAAAGAACAAGGGTTACAGTGCTTCACTGCTAGAGTAAAACCTATTCCCCAAATCGCAACTACAGTAGGGATGCCAACAGATATGTCCTTGTAGCTCTTGTCCCCTGCACGTAGCATTGTAAGCTGAATCCCTTTCTGCTGCATATTTTGCAATTCACAATTTCACAAAATGTTTGTGTCTATTAGATCCAAAGACACAGTCTTTAACCCTTGCACCCCCAAGTTATGCCTTTGTCTTTGACAGAATCCATAGCATAGCTAAAACAACATTTTTAATACATTGTTGGACTAATAATAATACAATCTCCAAAAATCCAGCGTAACGGTTATAAATTTAGCAATTCGTCAGAAAAATAAAATATTTGGGAAGTACAGCACAAGCTAAATAGCATACATCCAAAAGTCACAAGCATCTACATTAAACACCATCAAACAGACAGTCTTGCAGGATCTACCCTGCTTCATCCATTGTGACACTTTAAAGCCAGAGTTCTGGAGCTTCCGTGAATAAAACAATATACAGCTATGTTAAGCTGGTGCTACCAACATGTAGCTTAAAGATTGATTGGCATTATGAGACAAAGTGCAGAGCATACCCTAAAAAGCAAACATCTGAACATCTAATCTACGTTACAGGGCCTGTTCTATTAAAAGTGTGGGGAAGACTTCTGCTTCCAATGGCATTACATAAATGAAATACAATGTGCTGTTTGCCCCCCTTGTTTTTTCCCTTGATGAATTTTATACATAGCCTTTAAGTGTCACAATGAATAGAGTTGAATGTGGTAACAAATGGTCATAATAGGAAAAAGCAGGCTATTCAATAGAGGATTGGATCAGATACATTATAATAACATGTATTGTGTTCATTATCCTCACTATGACTGTATACCCACAGCACTAAATAAAGGAGCATACCTGTGTAGTACTGCGCTGATAGCTTCTAAAGAAAAACAGTATTCAAAAGCAATTAGGTGTACAAAAATATATTGTAGCACAAACATGTATAACAAAGCTTATGAAATGACTTTGGAAGGTATTCATAAAATAAAATGCTAAGTACAACAATGCTAGCTGCAACAAAACTAAGCAGCATAAAGAAAACCTCTCCAAATAAATGATAAACTATCATATTTACAACTGGCCCGTGCCCAAAGAGAGCCCTATGGCTAGCCTGTCAAAAGAAACATTTCTACTGACAGATTCTTGTCACAGAGAATTAGCCTTTCCATAAAACATAATCCATGTCTCTGACCAAAAAAAAAAAAATGTAATTTTTGCATCCTTGCAAAGATAATTATGCCTGTGAGCAGAAGGTGTCCATGATAGCATATAATAGAGTATCATTTCATCATCTATTAATCACAACAACGTGACCAATGTGAGAATTTGACTGTCAAAGTGAATTCTCATCCCTACGGGTGGCTATGCCCTGCAGGAGTTATTAACTAAAGTCCAAATTGTTGTGTATACGGTAGGTGTGAATTCAGCAGCTAAAGACTGTCGCAATAGACTGCTATTGTCGCAGTCGCGTCTTTAGAATGAGAATATTGTCACAGTCGCAACTTTACAATGGGGAAATTGTCGTAGTCGCAGATTTGCTATGGGAATCCGCTGTTTGAGAATTCGACAGTTGAATTCTCACCTTAGTGAATAACCCCCAGAATCTCTATTCCTTATTGACTTAAAAGTGGATTCCCATAGTAAAGTTGTGGCAGTGACAATATTCCCACAGTAAAGTTGCGACTACGTCAGTAGCAGTCTACTGTGTAGTGTGCAACGGACGTTAGCTAGCAAATTCACATCGCAGAATTTGCCAAATACTCGAATATGGAGAAGTGGTGAATTTACACCTTTAGGTGACAATCTGGACCTTAGTCAATAACCCCCATAGTGAGAATCCCACTGTACATGGCCATCCACACATTTCTGTCAGTGTACAAAGCTGGGTTTACCTGCTTACCGTGAACACAGTTCAACCGATTGTTTTACTTCCTGTTTTGAAGTTTGCTGGATGCATTTTTTTTTTTTAATCTGCAAACTTTACTGAACAATACAATACAAGCAACAGCAAACTGAACATAGTTCCATTAGTCTGTGTTTAACAGGCACTAATTGGTATACAGAAGCCGACATGTGACTTGGCAGCGGGGCCCCATTGTGTTATGAATTTAATGAAAATTTGAATCCCAATGGCTGAGGCTCAAAGTCCTGAGCTAAAGAAGGTTAAGAAATCACTGTTCTGTTAAAGCTGCAGAGATAGCTAACTGCAGAAGCAATGCACTGACTGAAAATTAAACAGAAGACACACTGAGACTCTCACAATACAGAGTACAGGGTTAGAAGAGCTAAATAGTTGGAGTCGGTAAAGTGAGCAGTGCCTTCTGAGCACTTAACAAGTAGCACTGGCATACAGTTTCTGCAGAAGGACAGGGCTGATGGCAATCCCCATGAGCACCAAAGTTAAACTTGAAGCGATGCAATAAAGTACTGGCACCTAGAGGCAGGGCAGGGGATTGGCCACTGGAGCTAACAGGAATGTTAGATTCCTGACCTGCACCAAAACCTAAGGCACGTTGACCACACTGGTAGGCATGGGGAGCTAAAAATTACTGAGGCCACTAAACAGGGAGACAGGCAGAAACCTAATTCGATAAACAGGCAGATAAGTCCAAAACTGGAGTGAGGAAAACTACGGAGAGCGACATAACCAAAGCCGCAAGTGAGGAGAAGTCAGAAATTCAAGCATAAGGGCGAAATTTACTAAAGTTGGAAACTATTTTTCTGACTTGTCCTGCCAAAAATTGTGGGCAAAAAAGTTGAAAACATACTTTTTGACCCTTTCAACTGATTTCTGGGTTGAAAAAGCTGAAAAAGTAGAAAAAAATGGTTTTCCACTTTAGTAAATTCTGCCCTAATTAGTGTACTTGCAGCTAGATCGATCACGTAAGTATAAAAATTGGCTATAGTTCTCTCTGAAATATTTGTTCCAAGTAGTTCGCTCCATTGATGTTAAAGTGATACTAAATTGCAAAAATGTTCATTTGCATTTAAATCCTTTTTTTTTTTTTTAAATGCCAACCTTAAAGTTCCCCTTTAAGTCATTAAAAAGTACAAATGTCCTCCTCCAACTGAAGTTTCTAACAGTGTTTATTACCCAATAAAGGGTTGCACAGTACAGCTGCATTTGAGATCTCTTTCTTTTTATGATTGCGCATTATAAAGTTAGAAAGTGCCATGGTTCACTATCATAAGAATGATAGGATTTTTGACTTTTAAAAAGTAAAAAAAAAACAAACAGAAAATTCTAATTTATTATAGTTTACAATATGTTTTCAGCAACTATTAACTAATAACAGAACGTCCTCTCCTAAATAAAGTCAACACTCTCCTATGGTACTTACCTGAACAAGTCTTTTCTTCACATCTATAAAGATATTCTCAAAGTTGCGATCACGTGAAGGGGTAAAGGTTGGTAATCCCTAAAGTAAACAAGGAACAATGGTACATAGGTTGAGCTCTGTGATAGGCCCTGTGAAAGAAGGAAGCTCAGTGGGCATGGAATCAGATGGTGCACATATAAAAACAGAAGCAAATGGTTGATGCCCAGTGACTGCAAATTATGCTCCAGTACAAGGGATACAAACAGTTTTATATGCAGATCTTACATTATACTGTATTGTCAACCAGATGTTTATTATGTTTACAGTCTAAAGTGGATGATTTATCTTTCTCCAATTAACTATAATTTTCTCTTGTGTGAGCTGTCCACCTGGAGGCCAAGGGGGTCACATACTTGTCAACAGATCCTTGCACTTCTAATGCATGGTATCGTCATTTCAATAGGACCAGTCTGCAGATGTTAGGACATTAGAAGTATGAACAGTACATGGGGTGTAAAGGAATAAAACACATGTTAAATGAAACTGGTTAAAAAAAAAAAAAAAAAAAAAAAAAGGTTATGGAAAAAAGCATAGGATCAATGATGATAACCATCTGAACCTGATAGACAAATAATTCATGGCTTAAGCAGTATCATCCATGATGATGATCTAGATTGTCTCTGGCTACAGTCATACGAAAAAACATGGCAGTCTGGGTTCTGGTGCCAAAAAACATCTCTTAACATTTGCAGGTCCCTGGCTACCCTTCATTCTACTAACACTTGTGCAACTGGCTCATTTGTAATGTACTGGAAAACTGATAATTTATTGCAATAGTTGTGGTGTACATGCCAATGTTTGATAGTAAGCTGTGGGCCCTTGTAATCAGCTCCTCTGGAAGGCCCGCAATGCCTTTGTCTGACACTGCTGGCAGTGGTATGTTGTTTCATGTATGGCAGTGATGCCCAACTTTTTTTGGCCCGGGTTTCATATAAAATTGCGACATGCGTGTCACGGGCTGCTTCAAGGTGGCAACTTTTAAAATTGCGAGAAATTTTAAAGTAACAGCGGTGACAATTTTCCATAGTAAAGTTGCGACTGTAACAATATTCTCATTGTAAAGACGTGACTGCGACAGTAACATTCTATTGGAACTGTCTTTAGCTGGTGAATTCACGCTTATACTCAACATTTCGGATTTCAGAATTCGGGCCGTGGGCCGGATAGCACCACGGGCTGTAGGTTGGGCATCACTGATGTATGGAATCTAAAGCTAAAGTAATAAAGAGAATCATTGATATTTTAGATACTGGCATTCAATAATAGTTGCTTTAGATTAGTTAGCCATGTTTGGTTCAGCAGCACTGCCACGAAAAATAAAAACTAGGACCCCAATTATACTGTGCCTAATAATATAATGTAGATACACTCTAAGCGGACATGCAACTCAGCGCCCAAGTTCTGCGTTGGCCAGTACCCAAAATTCCAATAACACTTCAAAGTGAATAGTAGACCCCAAATTGCCACAAGACTAATAAATCTTAGGGATAGTTTCCCAATACAGCGAACCCTTGTAGTGGCATATATAACCATTACCATTAAAAAGAGTATATTTTATATTATAATATATATATATATATATATATATATATATATATA
>WMED01018289.1:0-12753 GCA_019650415.1 Pipa parva | reverse complement strand
TAAGTGGTGGAACTTGTACTATTGGTGACTGACTAAATACTTTTTTTCCCCACTGTAGATTCTGGGGTTAAGTTTCTTTGCTGGTTGCAGGCAGGTTGCTGTACAATTGTTTCCTATGGAACTTTAAATAATTTCTAAGTATTAAGTGCCCCAAAGAGCCCATTAGATGGTTGGGGACAACCAGCAAGGGGAAGAACAGAAACCAATAAAAATCAGAAATTCCGTGCATTTAACACAGGGGCGGTCCTGGCCCTATTGGCGCCCTGAGCCTCCCCAACACCCCACTCACCTCCAACAGCGTTCCAGCGACGCACCTTCTCTGATGAAGTAAGCTGAATGCGACAGCGATCCTTAGATGTTCAGGTCTTGCCAGCAGCTGCTGAATACAGCCGTTAAGAATGGAAGCAGCCAAGGAGCGCCTTCACATTCAACTTACCTCATTAGAGGAGGTGCATCGGTGGAACGCTGTTGGAGGTAAGTGGGGGCGCGGTCAAGTTTCACGATGGGCAATGTGGGCAACAGCGCCCCTCAAATAGATTGCACCCTGGGCCATTGCCCACATCTCCCATCGGTAGAACCATCCCTGATTTAACATTTTTACAAACGCAACATAGGAATTAATGCCATGCCATGTATTTTAACCACAGGCTCCCCCTCTTCTATATGACATATACTCAGGTTAGGCAGCACTTGTTTTCTGTGGCTCTGGAATGACTCAATGTAATAGAAAAAGATTATTTGTGAAAACCTATCAATTTTGTTGTCAAAGGACCTATAAGGTCTATAATAGGATTTAAAATTTTAAAATTTAGCACAAAAAAAAAAAAAACAAACAAAAAACACATTTAAAAAAATATATTGTTATGTTTTCTTCCTCCTACTGGAAAAGCCTTTACCTAGGGAAGAGTTTTTAACCAGCTCTGTGGAATAAAAATGCGCTGTTCTGTTTTCAAGCAAATGATGTGTTTATTGCTGGGGCAAAAAGAAGGAGCAAAAAATAAAATTGGGGGAATTTATGTAAGCAGAGTGAAACTTATTCAAACATGATACGCAAAACTACATTTGAGTTTGCCACCAGTCCATCTGACATGATAAAAAATAGGCTAAAAGCGTAACAAGTGTTGTGCATGTACCTGGGCTGTGCAGGCTTCTTCCAAGAGCTCTTTACATAAGAGACGAACATTACATTTGGAATCTCATAGAGCAGAGATACATACAAGAGCCTTTCTTGCAAACACCATTAACCCTCCCAATACACACAGCATCCTGCCACAAAGACTAAAATATTTATATCATAATTACAAAACGTTTACAATAACAAGGCAATTAGAAACAACAGGAATGAGAACCCTTCATGCAAAAACACACAGGCTAATCATAAATCCACCTGAAGAGGGCGGAGTTAAGAAATAGGAATTAAGTCACATAGGAGGGACTACATGGACATGGGCCAATGGGAAGAATTTATGGCTTTATGGGGGTAGAGGTTACAGCATAAATGGGCAGAGTTGGGGTAGGATCAGATCAGGCAGTGTTGCCAACTTAGCGACCCCCCCCAGCGACTTTTTTTTTTTTAAAAAAAAGCTACTAGCGACTAATCTAGCTACTTTTTCTGGTGGCTTTGGAGACTTTTGGAGACTCCATGTGAAGCGCCAATCATTCTGCAGTAAGTCCCCAGCCCTCCCCAAAGCACTGACAGGCAGTTAGTCTCACAAATAGCAGCCTCCCTGCTGCAGTTAGAGCAGAGAAGAGAGCCACCCCTCTTCATGAATCACATGTGCAAAGCCCTGGCTTACAGTCAAAGTAGGAAGCAAATTATTTCTTCAACAGAAGTTTCCACACATTCAGTAAAGTATGTTGTATTTATATAGCATGTGCGTACAGTGTACAGTATGTTATATTTATATAGCGTACGCATCCAGCGTACACTATGGCTATTTGTTATGTTTGTTGCTGTTGAAATACATGTAGCGTTTGGGGACAATTGCTCTTTGTATCCGAACTATGTCTGCATATAAATGAATAGGTTTTGCTGTTCTGTGATATAATTATATGCCATCGTTTACACTATTTTTTTGTACACATACTTGTCACAGATAGTTACTGTGGCACAGTGTTGACAACTTAACGACTTTTATGACCGCTCTAATTACTTTTTTTTTTTTTTAAGTGACTAGTGACAAATTTAGCAACTTTCTCTCCTGTAATGCAATAGCAAATCTGTGACAATTTTCCCATTTCTAAAGTTGTGACTGCAACAATTTCCATAGTATTGTTGTGACTGCGACAATATTTGCATTATAATGAAGCGAAATGCAAATTTCCAATTATGCAAATTAGGCTATGATGTCATATAGCGACTTTTAGGACAACCAATAGCCACTTTTCTTACTGAGAAGTTGGCAACAGTGGGATCAGGATTAAGCTAAAGGGAGATTCCTCCAAACCTGGAGAGTGTGAGGGTTTTCTAAAGCCCTGATACATTTTTTTTTTTTTGCAAACTCTGAGCCTCTGGGTAAGGAATAGAGCTATAACTTGAGGGTATCATACATAGTAGCAGAAATGAGTTTCTGTGTTTTGTTTTTTGGAAAGGTGCTAATGGGCCAGATAAGGACATAAATCGAGGTTAGGTTTAGACCATCTTTAATAATGTATTTTTAAATTAATTCATGTCTGGAAGCATGGGGAGTGCCTGATGGTATGTGAAAGGTAGTTTCATAGGGTGGGGCAGCAGAGAGAACGCAAGAGAGGGAATAGGTCACCAGAGAAGAGGATAGGAGGAGTCTGAGAACAAAATGGAGAACAGAAAGGATATAAAAGGGTACATCAAGTGGTTTGCCTGTTAGGAGCAGACTAAAATAAAACTGCAGAAGTGACACAAAGATAGTTCTTTAAAGATTTTTATTCCATAAAATACACTGGTCAAATGAAGGATATCCATCAGCCTCATTTTGCTTACCAATTATGATTTTTTGTATTACAATATCGGTAAAACTGTACGTTATATACAGGGTATATGCTATGAATGCAAACACTACTGTTGCAATTTTTATAGATTCTACTACATATCGGAAATGTAGAGATAGTGTGTTTTGCAAATGTTAAAAATGCATTTATATGTATTTAATCACATTTTTAAGATTTGATTTGTATTTGTTTGTACTCGCCCCAAATCTTTTCCATATTCCTGTTGAAAACGCATATAAATGCTATTTTTCAGTTGTAACTTATTATTTGCGTTTTCACTGGCCTCCATTGTAATCATGCCACTTTTAAAAACTGTTGTAAAATGCATATATGTTAAATACATATTTAAACACACTGTATTCTTCATTAATAAAGTTTTGGTAATCAGTTTTCTATTACGGTATTTTAAATGTTTTAAGTAAAGCACTTTACTGCCCGTCTATAAGCCGTTACAGGTAATCAATCAATCTTGTTAGCAAACTTTGGGGTGCCCAATTTCCAATACATGAAATAAAGTAGACTATTTCCTGCAGTTTTCTATTTTATTAGAGCAATGCTAAGATATGCGTTGAGACAGAGTTTTACCACACAAGTTTAAAACTACAACAAAAGGCAACAAACACACACCATTCACTTGTATGGCGGCCACATGAAACTCTTTTTTGCCTACAGGAGGCGTGATGAGATGCAAGATAAATGCTTTCTTGGTACTTGATTGACAACTAGAGAGGCAAAATCGCAGAGGGTGGATAACAGGCATGAAAAAAAAAATAGTAGTAATTCTGAAATTATATGGAGAACTAAATTGATGACTTGCATCCTAATATTGAAGTCAAGTGGACCTCTCACCTGCAAGATTTTGAATTAAGAGATCTGATTGGAGCAGCCACAATGTCAGCTGCCCTTAAGCTTTCTCACTACAACAAAAGTTGGGCATAGGAGCTGTAAAAAAGCAGGGAGATTTTCTGAGCAACTCCCTGTTTCCCACAGGCAAGTTTGTAAGTGGACCTCACAGGTCCACTTTAAGTTTTCATTAGACATTTTACTTTATGAACTTGCTTGATTATGCTCTATGCTCTGGATTAATATTTAAAGTGAAAACTAGATCTTTTTAACCTGCATGTGAGGCCAAATCATGACATCACAATCAAGCAGTAAGCACTTTCATCAACCGTTGCCCCAGTTATCAGAATTCTTTGCTGTCATTATCTTGATTAAAGCCTATTTAAAAAAAAAACTAACAAAAAAAAAAACTAACAAAAAAAACAAAAAAAAACAGGTTAAGCAGTCTTCATTATTATAGATTTTGCCTGATGTGGAAAAACATTAACTCATCTCTAAGGATTCTTGCAGATTAGTGTTCTTGCTTTGTTTGAGAAGATCTCAAACAGCCATTTACTCTAACACAGGCAATTGTTTTCAATGGAAATCTCATGTGCGTGTTCACACTGATATTAACTATGTTAAGAGTAGTCATTGCTGGTGATTTGGTCAGTTTAACTAGTCACAAGCATGATCTTAGTGAAAAATTTATGCCATGAATAAGTGCCGCGCACGAAACGCGTAGGCATTGTTTGTTTTTATTGTTTTTACCCCATGTGGATGAATTAAAAGTAATTGTTTTACACTGAATGGAGTGCTGGAGAACCTCTTTTTCACTGTACAGCAAGACGTCCTGATGCTCCGAGCACCCGTTTTTACAGATTGTTAAGAGGATTGAAGCGGTTAGTAAACTCTATTTTTTAATATTGACTTTACAAGCATGATCTTAATTAACCTTTACTTAAAAGGACCAGAAATGTCCAAAAATTAAAAATGTACATTTGGATTGGCATGCAGTGGTTTAAATACATTAATTGTTAAATTAATGTTATCACTTTGTCTGTTTTATCTTTACTGATAGCAGTCATATTGGTGATTTAGATAATAAATGTTCCCAAAAGTCCAATCGTTAAAGCTAAACATCACAATTTAGAATTTTTAAAAGTATAGATTAAATATATAGTACCTATGGAAGCATTTTAATTTTTCATGTTACTGTTCTTTTAATGTGTTTTAAATATAACAAATGCATTAAAAAAGTTCATCTGAATGAGGCCTAAAAGTCACTGAAGTCTTTTTTTCTTCTTCTGTGATATGTCCAGTATTTTATTTATATTGAAATGTTAGCTTAAAGGAGAACTATAGTTAAAGTGTGCCTGTCACCTCAAAACTCTAATACTAATTTAAGTTTTACTAATAAAATAAATGTTTTTGTATATGTATTAAAAGCAATTTACTTTTATACAGTGTTTCTCTGTCATCTTCCCTGTCAACCTGACTTTTCTTTCTGGGTAGGGCAGGACTAAATGATGATTGACATTATAGCTCATCCAATCAGATTCCTGCTAGATGTGATTTAAGGGATCTGATTGGATGAGCTACAATGTCAATAATCATTTAGTCCTGCCCAACCCAACTCAAGGGGGAATACACGATAGTGTGAAGTGAGGTGCGGAGTCTTCGCCTCACTTCGCACTGACTGATATGCGCTCGCTGATGTCCTGCACGCGGACATCAGCGAGCGCTTTAAAGGGATTCCAGTCTTGGCGATACCAAAAGAGTTGCCTCAGGCTGTCAGGAAAGACAACAAAGAGAAATGCTGCATAAAGGTACATTTTTTAAAATACATATATACAGTGCCGGCTCTGCCATTAGGCAGTATAGGCAAATGATAGGGGTGCCGGCTGCCCAGGGGGGCGCCCACTAGCATTTTTTTTCTTTTTAGAGAGTGCCGGCTGGGAGAGGTTACGTGCAGCTGCGGCTCAACTTTAAATCTCCCAATTGGCAGCCGCGGCTGCTTGTCGGGAGATGTGAAGTACAGCCACAGCTGCCAATTGGGAGATTTAAAGTTGAGCCACAGCTGGACAGTGGTGTTGGAGGTGAGTGGGGGCGGCACAGAGCAGGGGGGCGCCAATAGGGCCAGGGCCACCTCTGAATATATATTTACAAAGAATCATACTTACCAGATGGAACTAGTAGCAGTGCACTAAGTGTACTGCTGCTAGATCAGCCTTCATCTCACGATCCTCAGCCCAGGTTCGTGAGATGAAAACTGCAGCTCTCTTTCGCCCCCCTGTATATGGTGTACCGCATCACAGTTGCCGCCCACTGCTTATTTTGCTGAAATTTTCTTAAAGCACCTGCACAGATCGATTTTTTTCCTATATGTGTACGCGCTTTAAGAAAATTTAGGTGAAATGAGCAAGGGGGTAGGGCATATGTTATATACATCATATACAGGGGGTGGAAGAGAGCTGCAGCTGCAGTTTTCATCTCATGATCCTGAGCTGTGGATCATGAGAGGACTGCTGATCTAGCAGCAGTAGGGTGAAATTTAATAAAATCGAAAGTAACAATATCGATCGATTTTTACCAATGTCATGATATCGTTAAAATTTTGATGTCTGCAATATCGATAAAAATTGGTCAATATCGGTAATATCAGTATCGCAATACCAATATTTTCAATTTTATTAAACTTCACTCTGAGTGTACTGCTGCTAGAACCATCAGGTAAGTATTGTTTTTTTTTTTTTTTTTTATTATAGTTCTCCTTTAATCTCCCCAACCCCCACTATTACTACCTAAATTCCCAAGTTGCTGTCTAGGTCGGAGGCCCAAGCATCTTCAGCAGAATCCCTGCATTAAATTCTAAAATTAGTTTTTAATTATATGAAAACATTTATTTTATTTTAGCAGGAAACAAGCACAGCATTTTCTTGAAAACTCTAAGCATTTTAAAATGTACTGTTGGCAACATCTGTAGCATTCTTTAAACTTTGAACTGAATGAAAAAGTTTGCGAAGGAGTAGGTTATAGCAGAATATTCATACAATTTGTAATAAAATTAAACTATAATTAAAAAAACCAATTACAAACACTGGAAAGTGTTTCTGGATATAGTTTTCCTTTAAATAAATCAAGAAGCAGATATGTGTAGAAGCAACAGAATTCCAAATGTCCCATATTCCCACATTTAGGAACAAAAACCTAATCTTTTCCAGACAGTCAGTTGATTCATGCATTCCTGCAGCTTTAAAAGTCACATTAGGCATCTATTACAAATTTAGACATGCAAAATGTATTACAGCTGGAAACAGTTACCAAAAGAAACACTGAAATAAGCCTTTTACAAATGTTACCATCTACACCACATAAAGAAAACAAAAACCTGTTTTCAAAACAATGGCAGATTTTATTTCAGTACAGTTGTACAATATGATGAGATCCTGGATGAATGATGTAGCCAATAAAATACTGTGTTTAGTCTAAAAATAAGCTGGTAGCTTAATGCACTTTTTATAGTCATAAAAATAAAGCTGTGGCTGGAAGGTTTTATTAGCTTGTACAAGGGTGGGTAGAATCTGTAGCAGGGATATGAAGGGATTCAGGGCTCTTCTCTTTTTCATCAGGTTTGACTTAAAATAAGATGGGAGGGTTTTGTATAATGACAGCATAACCAATGAGCCAGCAGAAGGGCTTAGACAAAGACAAATATACATATGGGGGCCCGTTAGTGGGATCTCAGATTTAAGAGCAGGTGTCTCTACTGTGAGCACAGAGAGAAACAATAATATATGCAAAGTGGATTTATGGCCTTCAACAGCAGACAATCAACAAGGCAGATGGCAAAGATTGCAAGCTTTTGGGCAGGAGGGGGGGGGTTTCCTATTTCTCAGTATCTACAAAAATCGGCATTACAATGCTAGACCCACAGGATTAAAAGAAGGCTACCCTAGGGATAAGGCTATCCAGCTGTTAAACTACAATTCCCAGAAAATGCAATGGAGAGATTATGGGAGTTGTAGTTCCACCAGAGGGGTGAAAGCTGTGGAACACTGCCCTACATATTATCTATGCCAGCCAATGAATCATTGTGGTGCCTAACAGAAACATAACACCCCAGCAGACACATCTCTTACACTCTGTATTATACACAGAAGGGCCAGATGTGTACCTTCACAGGGGTTTTCTTATGGTCCCTTTCCCTGCCTATATATAATCCCAGTAGGATCTGGCCCCTGACTGGTGGCTCTAATGGAAAATATGAAGTATGCATGAGTGAACTTGTGTAGTGCTGTGGCATAATTATTTAAAAAAGGGAATTAACACAAACTAGCATCCCCCCCCAATCACTGGGAGGCCATTATGAATTAGTATTCAGGCAGAGTGCAGATACAAGGTACATAAATATTAACATATAATAATGATGCAAATTAACCCCTCAATCACCACATCAAGACAGCAAAGCAAACAATAACATGCTCCAAGCTGCCCAATCCCTCCATTCTACCAGATGCACCAGAGCTGGGAGAGCCGAGGAAAGGCCATTTCCATCCAACCATTGCTGAGAACAAGGCAGCATGGGCTGCATCTGCAGTATGATATTGCTCAATGAAAGGATGTGGCATTACCTGGCATCCACCGTGGCATGCTGCACCAGCTCTTCCCCTTCCGCTGAGACTGCGCCTACTGAAAGGGAACCCCCAGCTCAATCCATCTGCAGAGTTGCTGCTGCCGCTGCCAACCTTTCTCCAGCTTTTCACCTCCGCTACTACTAACATTAGTGGCTTGGATGCTTCAGCTGCCTCCGTGCTGTTCCCTAGCCCATGACGTCACTGGCATTCTCTACAGCTGATTGGCTGCAGGGCGGCTGATAATAATACTACTAATAGCGCGGGGAGGGCTGGGATAGGCAAATCTTTTGTTTCAAAGCAGGAAGTGCAGAGAAACCCTTTAGATGAGAGAGGGAGGGAGTTGGGAAAAAAATATGTGATGCTTTTCAGTAACACAGGGGCAATCTGCATTGTGTGTGGCCCAAGGTGCAATTACTGGAAGCACAAACACTGGAGCTGAATTCATTAAAAGCAAAGCTGATACTAAGGCACAACTTGCTATCCAATTACATACTATGGGGGGGGGAAATGTATCAAGTGGCATCATCCAATGGTAAAAAAATAAGTGCTAAAATATCACAGCTATTTTCCATTAAAAGTGCGCATAATGATAACAGATTTTTGTGTATAAATGTTAGCAATTTGCGTCTTTTTACACTAATGATTTGTTTGTGTCCAAATGTTATCCAAATGTTAGCAATATCCATCCATAAATGGTAAAATTACTAACATTTTTTACACAAACTAGTCATTAGTGTATAAAAAAGGACGCAAAATAGACGCTGCTAACATTTTGCTACAAAGACGCAACTGCTTCTCAAACGCCATTTTCGATCTGCTCATACGCTTTATGAAAATTTCAATGAAACATGCGTGGGGTGGTGGACTATGACGCATCCCACGTCATATACGTGGGTCAGAAGAGAACTGCAACCACAGTTTTCATCTCATGATCCTGGGCTGTGGAATGTAAGATGAAAGCTGATGTAGCAGCAGTACACTAAGGGATTTATTGACTAATCTCTGAATTGTCACGTATAGGTGTGAATAAGCCCCATATTTGCTATTCAGCAAACGCTGCAATATAGCAAATTCACCAGCTAACAATAGTTGCACGCTACACAACAGACAGCTATTAACATGGTCGCGAATCCACTATGGCCATACTGATGTAGTCACAAATTCACTATGGCAATCATCTGTTTAGTGAATAAGGAGTGGAGAATCAGGGCGTAGATGTCCGAAGTGCTGAGAATTCACTTAAACAGTTGAATTCTCACTTTGATCAATAACCCTCTTAGTGTACTGCTGCTAGATTGATCAGGAAAGTTTTCTTTATAACTATAGTTCTCCTGTAAACACTGACTTTCACAAAAATAAAAAACAGGCACAGCTGGTGCAAAATGGACACAAAGCAAATGACAAATTGCTAATAAATTGACACAAAATATTTTCCGTCCATTTCGTACATTAACGCTGATAAATTGCTAATAAATTGACGCAAAGTATTTTGCGTCCATTTCCTACATTAACGCCACTTGTGTGTTTGATTTAAAAATAAATCATATGTAAGTGTCAGTTTTGCATTTTTGTTGTGAATATAGATCTATCAAGGAAACCTGAGTAGTTGCCAGTCTGGGTAAAACACACCAGAAATATACATTAGTTAAATGCAGAAACTGATTCATAAGCTGAGTTGATTAAAAATATATGTTACAACTAGTAATTATTAATTATTAAAAATTAAAAGGGCTATATAAAAAAAAAATCTGAACTAAATAGCAGCTTTTGTTTACCATTTACAGTATTTTCCATTTCAGCAAGCCTGAAGCAAGGCTTAGAATTTACGATTGGTTCAGTTTTCACACTTTTAATTATAATTGTCTAGGTCTGTGCCACACCAGAAAATACAATACCTACATGCTTGAAATGTGCCAAACTACTAATACCTTCACCAACTCCTTTCTATCTTCTGTCCCTACAGGCATGTAATTCTCTTTTGAGTCATCTATCTATTAAAAACCTGCATAAAGAAGAATATGAAATGAGCTGCCAGTGATCCTGCAATACTGATAAATGTACAGGCTTAGGGAAAGTAGAATATTCACCTGTTTGGTGGAAGGCATTAATATACTGTTAATCATAGGATACTGCATCAATGGAATAGAACCTCTGACAAATAGGCATACATTAATATACAGTTGATCATTGGATACCGCTTTAATAGAATAGCACCACTGACAAATACAGATGAACAAGGGGAGTTTTGAAATACAGTACTTTAAACCAATTTTCAAGTGAAGGAATTCTAATTTAAGTCTTTTCTCATAGAAAGAGACATCTTTCACTAATCTGATGTCCTGCAAGTTTAACTGCCCAGACATTAGTTTCACACTTTGAAACCACAGTTGGCTGATACCTCCTTGTCTTATGCCTGTGATTGGCGTTTGGAATGTGCAGACATAAGCAATGAGGGACAGGCAGAGCAATGGGAATAAGAAAGACAGCTCATTTGACAATGAAAAAATAAATGAAAACTATATACACAACAGAATTAAACATTGCTATACTATTAATTATATATACAATTTTCTGCTGTTGAGCAGGTCTCTTATCTGAAATATTCTGCTGATGAACTCACCAGGCTGTGCTGATCTAAACAATGATTTGTTTCTAGAACCATAGAAATAGTCTGTATCACAATCATAATGTGAGATGGACATCATCCTGATATAGAAGCAGTTTGGCATATGCAAAGAAAAACAATAAATATAAAAAGAACTTTTTAATGATAATCAACTTTATCTAATAGTATGTATGTTTTAGGGCACAAGCCAGATGTGTGACAATGTCCCTTTAAATTTCAGTGGTATATGTACTAACGACAGGGGTACCATCATAATAAATCTGAAAGATCGTGCTGCTGGGATGAAATTATTTTATTGGTGTGTTCATACTGACATCCTTACCCCAGTACTGTGCACTGTTAGAAACTGAACAGTATGGTGGATGAGGTGCATGACAATATGAAAGATCTGCCATAACATGCCGAATACCTGTAGGTTTACTATATAGTATTTCCTGACAGTCCCCTGGACAAATACCCATCTACCCAACATCTACTCAATCAGCCATGTGCAACTCCTAGATGTACCTAAGAGTTTAGGAAAAGAAAGGCATAGGTTATGAGAAAGGCAGCTGAAAGAGATGTCTGTTGTCTCTAGATCTCCATAGGGCTAAAACTGGTTGTTGCCACCAACATCTAATTATGATAAGCCAAAGCCAAAGGAAAGCATATTATGTCATTCAGGAAGGCAAACACAGATACAGCATTGGAAGTTGCCAGTACAGTGGCTTCACCTGACTTCAAAAACATTTGTTTGCCAAGTTTTATGGAAGCAGAGCAGCTGTCTAATATTAGAAGATTGGTCCAATATGTTCATTGTCCAACCCTGGAATATTTATGCCTTATACGGTCTTTCATTCTACAAATGTTCTAAGAACCTGTTTCAACTTTAAGGGACACTGTACAATGATACCCACAATGACACGATAATACCCACCTTAAATGAGAGATAATTCGTTTAAAATACATTGCCCAGAAACTTCAACTGCATGGGCCTGATCACAGTGGACCCTTTCCTAGGAATTGGGGACACTGGGCACAGGTTGCACACCTCTGAAACCACCTGTGCTGAGGCACAATGTTGTAGATCCCATTTCAGGTAAATCGGGTTGTCTGTGTAGATTACCTCATGATAAATATTTCTGCTACACAAATAAATGAAAGAAACATACTTGATTTAGTCTGCAGACAGGCACATTCCACAATAAGCAGTGAAACAGCATTTTGATTAAATAAATGGAAAAGAAAAAAGTCACTTACAATTGATACTATAAGTATATGGTATTATCAGACCTTCCTCTATAACATTAAGCTTAGTCATGCACCAGCATGTAACAATTTGTGTTTGTGACAATTCACACTTGTAGTGTTAAAACACAGGCAACTGTAAGTTGATATAAATAGTAACTACAGAAATAGTTGTTTCTGCATTTAAGAATCAACTGTCACACTTTATTAAAAAATTGTCAAAAGGCACTAGAGAATATACTATGGATATATACAGTAGAGCCTTACCAAAACCTTAGCATGTCATTGCAAAAGCTGACTCTCTTTAACAATTCAACAGCAAGTATTAGAGATCGTTTGTGTATTTCAGTGTTACCAATGTCAGTCTTGTGCAGTTTTGTCTGTGAGATGCACTAAGAAGTTGAAATAGATTGGTTTAGGCCAGTGGTGGGCAAACTTATTAGCCAACTGAGCCAAATATCAAGAGTAAGTCGA
>WMED01018288.1:0-12753 GCA_019650415.1 Pipa parva | reverse complement strand
TAATCCATTTATTGCTTGACAGTAGGTAAATAGAGCTTTATTTATATACAGGGTTTACTTCACCTTTAACTCTTTTAGAATGTCACGTTGCTTAAAGAAGAACTAATGAGCTTATAGATTTAAGAGTGATCCTTAATGGTGAGGTTAACATACATACTGATTGCCATAAGGATCCTCAACCAAATAAACATGTTTCAGTGATTTTGAAGAATAAACAGGAAGTGAAGAGGATTGCATCACTGCAGTTAAAGAAAAGATCAGCTTTACACAGAGCAGGAGCCAGAGCTAGAGAAAAGATCATGATTGGTAAATATGTTGTCCCCTATAAAAAAAAAACACCACTAGACCAACAAGCATATAGTTTTGCTTCAAGGCATCACGATACCCAAAGAAAATGTTCTGAATGCCCTTGTATGTATGTATTTATACAGTGCTTTACAGAGAATCATTATTCACTTCAGTCCCTGCCCCATAGAGCTTACAATCTAGCTGTAAGTGTACACACACACAGATGTATGTTTTTGAATTGTGAGAGGAAACCCATGCAGGTGCAGGGAGCACATTCAAACTCCATGCAGATGAAGTCCAGGGTGGAATTGACCCCAGAACCCAGCTCTGCAAAGCTGCAGTGCTTACCATTGAGCCACCGCACTGCTCTTTGAGTTCCATTTATTTATTTATTTATTTGGTTGAGTGTCCTTATGGTAGCCCTGTATTAATATATATTGCAGTATATTGCAAGAGCTTTAAGAACACTTTAAAAATGTGGTAAATTTGGTATCTTTTCAAGTTAATACAGGTTTGTACATTTAAAGTTCCTCCAGAACTTTTCAGATTGCCCTTTCCAAACTGCTAAATTCCCAATTTACAGTATAGATAAAAGCAAAACATTAAGTGAAAATTAATATTTTGCTTTACCACTTCACCAACTATTTACCAAATATTCAAAATTATTCCCTTGCTTAAATATTTATATCTTCTTATAACATTATTGCATTTTTAAAGGTAATATCCAATGTTAAGATTAAAAACTGCAGTGATTATTATCCCATATCAACATTTTTTTTTCATTAAAGAATGATTAATTAAAGATAGAACTAATTAAAGGTGTAGTTCCCAATAGGAAAAAATATATTAAAAAGAGCATAGTAAATTTCTTCAAAAGAGCATAGTAAATTTCCATATGTTTTTACCAAAGAAATATTTGTGGGAGCAGTATCATAATCCCAGCCATAATGGAAATTGCTGTCTCGGCTGTTTGCCATCTGTTTATAATGACTAACGGCTTAGGAAGGTTAGATTCAGGGCTAATAAAGTAAAAATTTGAATGATGCTTTATTTACAGAATATTTCTTGAGGTCAATACAAACAGCATTTATTATAAATTAATCTCTTTTTGTTTTCTTTACTTCTATATTCTCCATAAAAATATATAAACATTTTTTAGAATTGATTTGCTACAGGAATGCTGAAATGATAGGGCCTATTTTATGCAAAAATGACACTTTTTATTATAACATTTGTTATAAATAACGTTATGAAGTATTTCAATGAACAGTTTAGCGGTGTGATAAAAATAGTGTGTGAAACCATCACACTCATATGACAATCAAATGACTACAAATTCATATACATTTTTGGTCACTTCTTTAGAACTAGCAAACTAATCCTCATATTTTTTTTTTAAACACAATTTTTCAGTAAGAAAAAAGAAGATTTATTTTCTGTAAATTGAACATTTACTCAGACTAAAAATTTAATTTATAAATTGCCTGCTGACAGATAAGATTCAAAACCTTGACTTTACCCTTGACTCCCTCTCCATTTGTAATAGTAGCCAACTTCATAAATACCCTGCCTTTTCTAAATTGCCTTCTGTTTGCTTTAGGAAGATTTGGTAATACATACCCACCCCCAGGATCACCCATCAGTTATCCAGAAAGCTGTTCAAGGGTTTTCCAGCAATAAACTTTGTATTTCAGGTCAAGGACAGTGGTGGGGATAATTGTTAAAGAGTATTTATTGCTTCTTTATTTCTCTTCTACAATAAATCTATTGTGTATTTTTCAACACTGCACAGGAACTGTCAGCAATGAACACTGAAGAAGCCCAAAGGAAGGAACCTCAAACATAAAGAGCCTTTGTATGGACTTATGGCATTTGTTTGATTCCTCTTTATAAAGCTTCTCATACCTCCTCTTTGACACTTTCATCACCCCTCTCGGGCACTAAGAATGAAAGAATGTGAAAAATGCAAAAGTCAGGGCTACTTAAAAGTTTACAATGATTATTCTGAATGCTAGATTCCAAATAGCTGAATAATAAGATTTTTATATTTTTAAAATATGGGTTCATTTCATGCCAGAAATCTGAAAGGACTGTATTATTGAATATACAAGGGGAAGGGAAATAAACAAATTACATATTATTTATTATAATATTTCCTATAGAGAAAGGCGGATCTGAAGATTACACTACATTGATATTATGCATATTTTTGTATAGTGCTTGACACTTTAAAGGGAAAAATGTATTAAAGTCAGAAAGACTGTTCTCAGTCTTTCTGAGTTTACTGTGTGAGAAGTTAGACTTACAGTTCTATAGTTTCAGGCTCACACTTGTCGCCTTTTTTAATATAGGAACCACATTTGCAAGACCTTTGGAACAGTCCCTGTCATTATAGAGTCCCTGAATATTAAAAGTAATTGTTTATGACTGTACTTAATTCCCTTAAGACCATGGAGTGTATATTGTCTGGACCTGGTGATTTATCTATTTTAATCATGTTACGAGGGCATAGTACTTTGTCCTGGGTATTCAGGCAACATTTAAAGGAGCATTTACTCTATCTCTCTTTACTTCACCTGACATTTAATTTTCCTCATGAACACAGTGAAGAAAAACTTGTTTAATAAGTTGGCTTTATCCTGATCCACCTCTACCATAATCCCTTCATTATTTTTTAAGGGGCCAATACTATCAGTTTTAATCTTTTTATTATTTATGTAATTAAAGAACATTATTGTTGTTTTTTACTTTCTTGGGAAATGAGTCTCTATGTGTCCAACTTAGCTGCTTTAATTTGTTTTTATATCATTTAATTTGAACTTTATACCTTTTAGTTCTTCTATACTGCCTTTCTGTTTTAGCACTGTAAATGCTTTCTTTTTGACATTTATAGCCCCCGTTACAATATTATTTCTCCATATAGGCTTTCTTTCATTTCTAACTCTTTTATTCCCATATGGTATGTACCTCTCACAATGAGTAGTCAAGATTTTTTTTAAAATATCCCATTTAACATCGGTACTGTTATTATTGAAAACATAGTCCCAGTCAATAATAGCAAGGGCATCTATAAGATGACTAAATTTAGCGTTCTGGAAGTTAAATGTTTTTTTTTAAATGTTTTAGTGGCCCCATGACAATAAATCTCAATAAAGTTTAACTGGAACTCTATGATATTATGGTCACTATTCCCTAGGTGCCCCCCATCTGCACCTTTGTTATTCTATCAGGTCTATTAGATAATATTAAGTCTAGTGGTGCCTCCTTCATCCCTCTTGTGGGTTCCTGCACCAGTTGGGAAAGATAATTATCTTTAGCTATTGACAATAACCTGTTTCCTTTATGGGATCTACAGGTTTCAGTTTCCCAATTTATATCTGGGAAGTTGAAGTCCCCCATTATTACTATCTCATTGTGTTTTGCTTCCTCATTTATTTGTCCTAATAGCAAATCTTCTATGGATTCAGTTTGGTGGCTTATAGCAAACCCCCATCATTATTTTATTACTGTTTTTCCCTCCATGTAATTCTAATCATAGAGATTTTATGTTTTCATTGCTCTCATATATATCTTCCTTTAATAAGGGCTTTAGGCTAGACTTAATATAAAGGAAAAACTCCTCCCCCTTTCTGGTATTTAAGGTCCCTTCTGAACAATGAATATCCCTCTAGATTAATTGCCCATTCATAGCTATCATTAAGACTTGTTTCCGTTATTCCCACCATATCATATTTTTCTTTAAATATAATACCAATAATACCATTTCAGCCATTTTATTTGTTAGGCTTCTAGCATTTGTCATCATATACTTTAACAGCTTTTGGTTATTTTAAATTTTACCCCTGACCTCATCAATTATTTTAACCCCTCCTTCCATTCCATCACTAGTTTCATTAATTATTCCCCATTCCCTATCTACACTATCTTGCCCACTCAATGTATAATTTCCACCCCCCATTCATAGTTTAAACACTCCTCCAGCCTTCTAGCCATCCTTTCCCCTAAGAAAGTTGTACCTTCCCCATTTAGGTGCAGCCCATCCCTGCTTAACAGCCTGTAGCCCACAGAAAAGTCTGCCCAGTGCCCCAAAAACCCAAACCTCTCTTTCCTACACCAATTTTTGAGCCATTTACTTATCTCCCTAATCTCCTATTGCCTCTCTGCTGCGGCTCGTGGTACAAATAATATTTCAAAAAATAAACCAAGTTACAACTACCCACTACAAGTTCCTGTCTTTCCTGCCCTGATCTAATGTTCCCTTCTTTATTAGAGCAGACATGCTTCTGGCTTTCTAAGGAAGTGCTTTCCTGCAATGGGGCAACCCTTGATCTATCATCCTCCTCATCTGCCAACTTTGCAGACTTGTTGAGGTGTGCCAGATCAGGACTAGCCTCCCTTACACTTTTCACTCTGCCTCACATTCTCTCTGTTACCCAGCTAACTGCCCCTCTATGCTTCCAACTCCACTCCCATCTTTGCCAGTGAATGCTTGCTAAGTGAACAGCAAACTCCTTTCTTTACATGTTATCAATGTGTCTTAGTGTTTCAAGTTGCCTATTTAGATCCAGAATACAGGCTTCCAAATAAATCACATGAGCACATTTTGCACAACAGCATTCACCTTTGAATAACTGTTCAAAAAGTGCATACATTGCATAAGCAGTACACTGGACAGCATTGTCAACCATGGAGCACATTCTAATAGGGAACTCACAGGTAGTGTCAGACAAGGTAGAAGCAAATGTAGTTTACAAATATAGTTTATACAGTTATGATAAACAAACTGATAGAAAACTCTATAGAGGTGAAGTCTTCTACAAAGCGCCAAGTATTCAATCACTAAAAGATTTCTATGGGTGTATAAAGAAACTGTAGGGAGCAGATTGTTATAGAATTCAAAAATGTTTGGATTAGTGAAAGGCAATCAAGATTCAAATATGATGCATATTTGTGAAGGTTTGCTACTGGAAAATGTAGTCGATTTTGCTGTTTGCACCAATTATTTTTTAATTTTTTTGTAATTTCAAAATATATCGGTTTTCATTACTGGAAATTAAACAATCAAATTGAAAAATATATATATATACAGTATATATATATAGCTATATGTAACTGAAAATGGAAATACTGTTTAAGATTGAACAACAAAACAGTTATTAAAAACAGAGCAGTTATGCAATGACATATTCTATTTTTCTAAACTCATTAATGCTTAGAATGGGTGGACTAAGCTGACCTATTTTCTCCTGAATTTCTATATATTTCTCTACCTATTAGCTATATATTTAAAATGGAAAGAGTACACCATTACTATCTGATTATAAAGGAGGTTAACGGGCAAACAAATGTGCAAAATAATGGACTGCATTAATTAAAGACAATTAAAAATGTATACACACCCCATGATCCTGATGTAGTCCACTTCATGTATTTAATTAATGGGCTGTGCTGGTCCATATGGAAACTGTTGTTTTTAATGTCATATAAGTTCTAATGAAACACACATATGTTATAGAATTATATATTTATTCAGATGTAAATAAACTTGCTCTAAACAGTAGAAACACAAAAACCCTTCCAATGTTGGCTGAGAGAGCTATAACTGTGGTTCAATTACTTCTACAATGACCTTCAAACTCAGTATATTGCTCAAAATGTTTTACATTGAAGATATGAGCTTCTGTTTCTCTAGCAGACGTTTAGATCATTTTCAAAGCATGTTCTCTGTGGTACTCTATCTTCCCAGAAGGGAAGTTACTTCTCACTGCAAGGTTATCAGTTCATTATCATCAATTTCAAATGAGTCTTTAGGAAAATACAAAGTGCAGTTCTGGGAACAAAACAAAACAGAGCCTTATTACATTGGAGACAAGTCATTATTTTACTTTTCTTGTAAAGTAGACAGCAGCAGACATAACTCTTACTAATTTGTAATGGACCAATGTCATTCTCAGCATTCTTGATGTAATAAAAATATTTATCAGGGGCCTTATAATGGTCCTGGGTAGAAAGATTACAGTTCAGATTATTTAGAGTGCGCCATCTGTTTTCACAGCACAACCAAAGACACATGCGGACTTCCATAATTTTAACAGATGGTGCAATGAATGCTTTGCGTTTTCTTGTATGCCCAGCTCACTGTACATCTTGTGGACAGCTTATATTCAGTGCAGATACTATATATTTCAGTACCATTTTATTATGACCAACAAAAGTATTTATTCCAGAATGACAAACAGGTCAGCTACGCCATATATTTTTACTATCATGATGGCATGATACTGAAAGTTATTTACAGCTTTTACTATACTAATACACTTAGTGTACAGATATTTTGGCCACAAAATACTGTACACTGTACTCTTTTATTTTTCAATACGTTACTGGGTTATTATTACTGCTAAGGTTAAACTGAGAGAATTAGGACTTTTACTACAAATTCATCAAATTCTGAATTGGACAAGCAAAGTGAATTCGCATCCCTTCAGGGCACTACACTCAGAGGCACAAATTTGCTTCCACTTCTTCACTGAACTACACTTTCCCTTGGCAAAGAATTGAAAAGCTTCAAATGAATTTGGACTCTGAGCCATAGTCTGTCAAACAATAGTAGACAGGAAGTGATGTGTAATAGCCCTAGCAAAGTTAGGTGATGTCATCTTCCCATTGAGCTGCTTAAAATAGACAATGTCACAATTATTATCTCTTTCTTATATTAATGACAAAATATTTTAGGCAAGATTGATTATAAGAAAAGACAATATCACCTATGATCACTATTATTGTTGCCCCATGAAGCAATTTTTATATCCTTTTCAATTCTATTCCTAGTTCATGTTGCCACTTGATCATTATATTTCCTATGCATGTTGAGTAAACAGTTGTATTATGCCATACTAGAGCTCTTCCATCACATGTTTACCACACTGCGGAAAATTAAAAGTGTTTGATGAATACATGATGTTGGGAAGTGTTAAATGGATGTAAATTCAAATCTTTATTGAACTGTTTGAACTTTTATGAATTAGCCCCATTACTGGAATTATGTCCTTATTGAGTGTATATTCATTCATATGAAATAATATGTTACATTATTTTAAACAAGAAGTGTTAAGTATAGTAATGGTAGCCACAAGATAAGTACTATCCAAGCAAATGATCCTTTAAGTATCTTTCACTAAGACAAAATTTTAAAATTTTCTATATACTGTATTTATATTCGAAGATGTATCATACACAATATTTAAATATACATACAAAAGAACTTTTATCCAAGAAAAATGATTTGTGTATACCCAGTGATGCCCAACCTTGTTTGGCCTGGGGGGGGGCAATATAAATTTGCGATATGCGTGTCATGAGCTGCTTCGAATTAGAGAATTGTAAAGTCATAACCGTGACAAATTTTAAAGTTACAACTGAGACAATATTTCCAAAGCAAGTTGTGACTGCAACAATATTCTCATTGTAAAGATGCGACTGCGACAGTAACAGTCTATTGCGGCTGTCTTTATCTGGGGAATTCACACTTTTATGCACCAATTCGGACTTTGGAATTTGGGCCATGGGCCGGATAGTGCCGCGTTGTGGGCCACATATGGCCTGCGGGCCGTAGGTTGGGCATCACTGCTGTAGACAAAACACAGGAAGCCACACATTTTTCCTTTTGTCTTCAACATTTTTCCATAAGTGAGGGAGGTGCTGCATCCAATAGAATCCACATGTATCAGCACATATCAAAATACTTGTGAATTTATTACTGAGAAGTAACTTCTCTTTTGGGAAGGCAGAGTACCATCTTTGATTTAGTTTTTAATGTGTCTTGCAATTGGGCTTACATTATATTTCTTTGCAGTTTCTGAATCATATGATTTGGTTTTGTTTGATGGTATGTTTTGCTAAAACTTTTTGGTTGCTGGGCTTCCTTTACTAAAATACACAATAGGAAAACAAGAGAATTCCAGTGGATTTATTTGGGCATAAGAAATTCACTCTTTAAAGGATAATCCTTCAAAGTTCGACTGCAGCCATTTTTTTTGTAACTTCAAGAAAAAAGCAAATGGCAACACAAAAACAAGTTTACTTAGACATACCTCAAGACTGAACAAACTGAATATATCCAGACATTCAAAAAACAAATTTGTTTCAATTTAAACATAACTTGTCTTTGCTGATATAATTCACTATGACTTAATAAAGAAACAATGTGAAAACTTCCATTTCTGGCCGCATGTCTCATTAGAAGATTTTGGTTTGACAAGAAGAACTTTATTTTCTATTTATTTCCCAAGGCTGTTATACTCATTAGCACTCTGTCTTTTATTATCCATAGGAAAAAAAAAACGATATCTTGCATGCAAAAAGATAGGATACCCATCACAGTCTTTTTCTTTTAATTGGAAACAAGATACAGTGTAAATATTAATAATTATGATCTTTCAGAAAGTTCATTGGTTTGATTCATGTCAAAAATATTATAAATCAACATGTTTACTATTTGTCTCCCCTTCTAAGTCATTTAGCTGAAAAATCACACTTACTTATACTTCATTGTTTGTTTTGCTATTGCCAAGAGAGGACTGCAAAGAAAAATTGTAACTTTTTTTTTAGTGTTAGGTACTAATAAGCCTAAAATCAACTCCTAAAAAGTAGAAATTCACAGATGCTACCCTGTGCCATTTCCCATTAAGATGTCAAGAGCAGCTGCTAGCAGCTACCCAAAGAAAAAATAAAAATGACAGGTAAGGTATGACCAGCAAATTTTGCTCAAGAATGTAGCTGACAGAAACCTAAGGGCATGTGCTTTTGGGTTAATTTTAAATTATTATTATTAATTCATTCTTATATAGCACTACTATATTACGCAGCTCTTTACAGAGATTCATCATTCACTTCAGTTTTTACTTTTGTCACACACACACACAGGTGTATGTTTTTGGATTGTGGGAGGAAACCGGAGTGCCCGGAGGAAACCCATGCAAGTCCGGGGAGAACATACAAACTCCATGCAGATGAAGTTTGGAATTGAACCCAGGACCTCAGCGCTGCAAGGTTGAGTGTTAACTGCTGAGCCAACGCACTGCCCACGGCTGAGCCAACGCACTGCCCATAAATGCACATAAAAATGTATAGATGCATATAATCTCACTATGTAGTACCATGTGTGTTTAAAGGAGAAATTTAGTGTGTTAGTACTAGATACTGATTCTTATGTGGGGAGGAGGGAATACATACTGATAGGGATTTTAGGCTGCAGCACTGCTTTCTGATCTAAGCTAATCTCTTCTATTCTGTAAACTACAGAGGTCCTCTTCACTTTCTGCTTCTTGTTGGCTTTTTAGTGAGCTGAGCATGTGCAGAAGCAGTTTTACATCCAGCAGGAAATAGGAATTAAAGACAATTGCAACTGTACACAGAGCAGAAAAACTTGGTAATAGGAGCAGGAGGCAGCAATGGAGCCTAAAACCTAAAAAAGAAACACTCCAGTGTTAACAAGCTTTAGTTCTCCTTTAAACTCATAGTAATGTACTAATTGTGAAACACAACCATCAATAATCAATAACAGTGTAACAGACTCCATTATGAAGAGACTGCACCTTGGCATGGTTTGATGGCTTGTGCGCCTCCTTGACCCAATGAGCTAAACAGGTGGTTCTTTCACCAGAACCGTAGATTCAATCATACCTGAAAGGTCAAATGATAGAGGTCAGACAAGGTCCAGTCTCCTGTCTAGGTCTGGGCAGCCTGACAGTATCCCAGCCCACATGCTTCAATGGTGAAACACAATGAAATCAAATGTGTACACACCAACCATACATTTCCTATATATCATTTTATAAGCATTTAGGTACATATACTGCATGCTCCAAAAACACATGAAATGCATTAAATAAATGTTCATGTGCCTAATGGTTTCTTCAGCAATAGAGTATGAATCTTGTTTGCTAACTGAATTGTGCAAGAATATAATTGTCATTTTCCAGGGCTTATACATACACTCTTGTAAATGACAATTCATTTTGGTGTAACAAAATTAGCATTTCATTATTAGATTATTTCAGCATATTTATTTATTCCTTTATTTAAAAAGTACTTGAGCATGGATACTGTACTTTATAGCTGATGTGTCCTTGAACAACAATGATGTGTGATAGGCACACACAGACTGTTATGAAGAGAAAAAGAATATAGATAATTGTTCCTTTGCATTGAGCATATTCTAAAATGTATGCATCACGCACAGGTCTAGCCAGAGCCAATACTAAAACACAAGCAGTTTAATTAAGCATGGAGTGTGGGTGTATACAGTATGATGGCATAGTGAATTCTTTTGCTCATTAAACAAACTGATTAGTAGGTGGGTGGGAACATTGTGGTATGTCAAGATTTATTTAAAATAGTGAAGCCAAAAGTACAACAGTCATGCACATGACTCAACTTTGAGTCGTATGGTTTATTATTAGAAGGATAATCAAATCTATATACAATGTGTTTTGTACAATTGTTGTACAAAAGTACAATTTGCTTGTTGCTGTGCCCAGTGAAAATATATACAATTTATAATTTTCAAGTGTCTACATTTTTTGAAGAAAATGTCTAGTTCTGATTTATCAATCTTACATAATTTATAAAGTTAAAAATATTTTATTATTATTTATTATTATATAGAGGATAATGTACCCCTTTCTGTAATTTATATGGACATTACTAGACGGAAAGAAGTTCTATGATCATATAAGAGTACAAGGCCACAGGCCAAGTGCTTTTATACAGGGCATGGAACTCAGAGATGACTTTTAATATCCTTATAATGCTTGTCCTATAAAAAAAAAATGTGTCTCTGCTGAACAGGAACACCCATAATATATACAAATATTATAAAAGAATCTTGTTCTTTTTAGACTTATTAAAGAAGAACTATATCATTTAAAAAATGGCATATGTGTATTTAAATTAAAGAAATAATACATATAATATATTAAACAGAACAGTCAGCTGGTAATAATTAATGGGATTCAGCAATGCTTCTCTAAATAGGTGCCTCCATCTTGTGTACAAGTACTGAAAGGGTGACACACAACACTGATTTAATAGCACATACACAAGATAAGGAAGTCTTCTGACTGGCAGTTATGTTATGCATTTGCAGTGGGCAGTTATAATAACTTAATGAGATTGCTTGTTTCTGTGAAATTGCTTACTTTTAAGGCAAACATCACACTGAACATTCAGTTTGGGATATTCAAGTACTTATATACTGTTATGGATTCATTGTATTGAGAGCAATTTGTTGTCAAACGGTCAGTGCTGACGTATAGTGCAATACATGCTTTCTTTGTTTTTTATTATAGTTCTCCTTTAATATCAATCAATGGTGACAAATTATGCACATATTTAGGAAAGTTTGCTTCTCCCAGTACTCTTCTCCAGGCAGACATTATGTATTGCAGGACTTAAAAATGGGGTTCCAGTGGATCAATTTATCAGCATGTTGAGGAATTGCTCTTATATAATAAGATCACTTATACGTCATGTATCTGTCCTGGAGAAGCATTTTAGAGAATACGACTACCAGCAAAATTAGATTCAATATGCTTAATATATTAAACACAATTAAATGAACAATTCATACTACTTGTGATTGTACATTATTATAGTTTCTGCTTCTTATAATGGGTACTTTAAATTTTAGACAATTGTGCAGAAATATTGGCATATAATATTAATGGATGAAAGGTTGTGTATGGTGTTTAACAGCCATTCTAATTTTACTTACCACTGGACTCCTAATTTGAGTAATGAATTTTGTTCAAGAGCCACTATGGCCTGGTGTACACAAAATATAAGGTTTTGTTTCATGTCATATTGATGACCCCTCTCTATCTTGCAATGCAAATAATATCCCGGCTAGTTCCTGGATAAAGAAAAGGTGAATGTGACATGACTGTTTCCCTCTCTATCTTGGCCTTTACATTTTCTCTATTTAACTTCCTCTTTTGACCTTCAACAGTGGAATAACCAGGGCTTTTCTGTGCTGGTACGCGCTGGTACGGCGTATCGGCAAATGTCGGGTAGCAGGAGAGGGGCGCTATCTTAGTATGGTCCCCTCTCCTTACCTACCTCCTCCTCGGCCCGGCTGTCACTGCTATAGCGCTTAGCGCTACAACGTTCCGACCTCTCCAGTAATGATGTCAGTTCCTGGTTCTCACAGGAACTGACATAATTGCCGGGAGGAGGGAAGACAGCTGGACAGAGGAGGAGTGTCACGAGCAGCGCTTGTAGCTGATGCGCTGCTCGTGAACTGCCAGCTCTGACTGCCGGCTAGCTAGGGAGAAGCGCATCTCCCAGCACTAGCCAGCAGTCAGAGCAGGCAGTTCATGAGCAGAGCATCAGCTATAAGTGCTGCTCATGACAAGGAGGTAGGAACATCAAGTGTGGGGCAGCAAGTGTGGGAAGGGGGGTTGG
>WMED01018287.1:0-12753 GCA_019650415.1 Pipa parva | reverse complement strand
CACTAGCTGGGAAGTCCTCACTTTGATGGGCAATTGAGTAGCTTATCTTCAAGAACAATGACAATTTCATAGTTATCGCTATAGCTATGAAGCTGTGCTCTGGCTTCCCCTCTTGACCGGCATCGGAGTTCACCCATTGCTGAACAACAAAATCATCACTACATATGACTGCAGTAGGCGTGATGATGTTGACACCGCTCTACACCACTGATGCTGCTCAGGACGGAGAGCAAGAGCTCAGCTACATAGCTATAATGATAGTTATGAAACTGCCATAATTCCTGAAGATAAGCTACGCAATTGCCCATCAAAGTGAGGACTTCCCAGCTAGGTATGTTTTATAATATATGATTTTGTATTATTCCTTTATTATCTCTTTAAGGACAAGTTCTCCAAAAAGGGTTCTTTTTTTTATGCTGGAGAAGAACCTGTGCAGTGCAGTCTGATCTCTTTCCCAGAGTTCTCCAGTCAGTAACCAAAGGGCTGTGATCAATAGCGGGGGTAAATGTTCATGAGATGCCCTATTAAGAAGGCTCTCTGGTTCTTACTATTATTGCTCCGGCCTGTTCATCTAAATAAAGATTGTTTACTGTTTATATACTAAAGACCCTTCTCATACCACATCAACTTTCCTGTACAAATGAATAACATACTATTATGTCTCAATAGATTCTCCACTCCATATTTTTTTTGGGCCACATTAACGTTCCCTCTGTCCAACCAATGGAATTCATACCTCCTGCTATAATGGAAGCTCTAAAAGGAAAGTTCCCTCAGCCTTTCAGTGAATACAAAACACATCTGCCTCGTCTGACCCCCTACTCCATCCTGCTTGAATTTGTAAGTATTGTGTTAATTTGAATTTCAGGAAATATGATATAGATATCTTCAACATTCTTTGACTATTAAATTCAACAGACATCAAAGAACTATAGTTTTATAGCATTACATGCTATCACACTTATTGTGTACAGCAGCAGTACACTAACAATACCGCTGCATGATCAGCTCCATTTCCACGGAACGGCCCCTGAAGTGCATGCGCAGATTTTTATTTTTTTTTAGATCACATGCACTTCTGTGGTCGTTGCACCAAATGAGGAAGGGGAAGGGAACTTTGTTACGATCTACGTCATATACATAAACAGGAAGAGAGTTGTGTCAGGAAGTTATTCATCTCATGATCCCGGGCATAGTTTTGTCAGATGAAAGCTGATTGTGCAGTAGTACTGTTAGTGTACTATTGCTGTGCACGATCAGTTACATAGCATGTAACACTTTAGTTCTCCTTTAACATAACTTAATTTTCTCATTTAAAATCCTGACAGCATCTACATACATATCATAACCTAAAAGCCCTTTGTGTTTCACTTCCTCCTTTTTTTTATTTGGTTTTGCGTGGTTGGAACAGAAGGTAGGTGTCTAAGTGGGGAAACATACATGGAAATTGATTAGATGCAGTAAAAATGCGTTCAACAAATCATATTGTACTCAGAGATTCCCAGACCTTCAATTTTATGGACCCATTTTTCTGAGTCCAATTGAGAAACTATCTTGTGTATTGCAACTAGATGGCAACCACTCTGCAAACCATCCTTCCATAGCTGAAATAAACCACTACAGCAAGAGCTAAATGCCTCATTCTCACAACTCCTCCTGGCAGGGATGATAGGTCAAAACCGACAACACTCAGGGCCTAATTGTCTAAAGTCCAAATTCACCTGTTGAATTCACTTTGATACAATTTGAGTCACATAACCAAAATAGTACAGTACTGGATTCACTTCTCAGTATTGAATAAGCGGTTACTAGTCTTGTGAAATAAGAGGACAGCAGTGATCACTGTTGGATGCGTAGTGTAGCATAGTCAGTCAGATAGAAGTAGGATGAGAACTCATGTGGAGTGAGGCGAATTGAAGGTCAGGGATGTCAGTCTCACACAATCCCATTAACTGTATTCTGTGAATATTCTATCTATTTCTATGTCACCTTGTCCCCTAGGTCATGTTGTCACTTCGTTGCAGTTGCCATTGTCACTTTTGAAGAAATATTCACCTTACATAACACTGGAACCCTGCCAATTAACCCCCCAATTCGCTACTTTGAAATAGCAAAGTCAAACAGGAGAATTCAGAGCAGGTCACCTAGTCCCATTCGCACTATTGACACAGAAGTAACTGTGCACACTACTGCAAAGTAATGCGAAGAGCTCCATAAGTTTGTGACTATCATAGAAGTCTGAATTTGTCACATATTCACCACTGTGCAGAGTTTAGGCAATAAAGAAAAATAGGAAAGTAGTGAATAGATGTGAATTCAGACCTCTATGTGACTATTCAGACTTTAGTCAATAAGGCCCTCAATGTTAAAATTGCAGAGGTCCACATGAACCTTTCTCTCCTCCTCCTCCTGTGATAGAACCACAGAAGTGGAATGGAGGATTAGCACTCTAGAAGATGGGATCTATAGGGGGTAGCTAATCACCAAGGCCTGGTAGATAAGAACACAATAAAACCTAAAGCTCTGAGATCTTCCTCACTATTAAAAAGTTATGTGCTCCTACATTGTATTGTTTCCAAACAGTACAAAGCACCCATACACCTCCATCTCTCAGACACTCAACACTTTTATTATCTTCTTATATATCACACCTATGGATTTAATAATGGTTTAAGCCAAACTTTAGTTCTTCTTTAACGATGTATGTGATCTAATTTTATAATGACATGATTCCAATATCTCGCCTGTCTGCAAGCCTATAAAGCAGGGGTCGCCAACCTTTTGGGCTGAGGGAACCATATACTGTACGTGTGGCTCCCTCAGCCCTTTTGAATCCAGAGCCGCTGATGTCACTTCCTGCTCCGGATTGGCTATCAATCTGGACACACAGTGACGTCAGTGGCTCCTTTTGGCTAGCAACCCGGAAGCCAGTGACGTCAGAGGCTCCGGATTGGCTACAATCTGGGAGAGCTCTCTCTCTACAACGCTTGTTGGCTCACTGTAACGAGCAGTGCTTGCACTGCTCATTTCAGTGAAAGAGCCAGATATGGACATCAAAAGAGCCATAGGTTGACGACCCCTGCTATAAAGTATGAAGAGATAGAAAAGAACTTTTTGTCCCCCAGGGGGTAAACAGGACAGCAACAAAATCGTTACTTATATGTTCTTTATAAAATATCACTGTTTCAGTAATTCCAGTTTTTCAGTCCAGACCTGATAAATAACCTGCTTGTCTGTTTCTTTCCAGATGACAGAAACCCAGGACTCCACTGACCCGGATTCTTTTTTAAAACAATTTGTTGAATTGAATATGTCACTGCATAAACTGGATAATGAAAACCGCAACGTACTCAAGGCCAATTACTTCTTTTTCACACCCTCAGTTATCACATTTAGTTATTACAATGATCCTTCCACCAATAAGGCTGTGAAAATGGCATACGGGGCATCAATGTCTTGTAAAGGAAAGATAAGTCGAGAAATCATGATCGCCATATCTGCCCTTCATTTCTGGGACAAGGCTATTTCCTATGCTGTGTGCTGTGGAGATGAAGGAGGTTCCATTACTTTCACAGACAATGTACATTGCAATGCCTATAAGGTGAACAATCGTAACAAAACGGTTGAAACAAAATCTCCCTGCAGAAAATGTTACAGCAAATACAAAAATGTGATCTTCAGCCCTCCATACACTAATTCCAACCAAACAGCACCATGGCCTCATGGAAACTGTGCAGAGTCTGAATCACTTAGCAGGCTGCTGTTGCACATACAGGAATTGAATGAGATCCCAACTTGTGTAGTGCTTGATGTCAATGGAAGGATGCTGCATAGAAATGAACTAGAGGATAGGTTTAACCAAGACCACGAGGTGAAAGTGAAAGATCGTCTTACTCAACTTCTTCAATCTCGGCAATTCAATATAAATATGAATGAGTGGAAAATCTTCACACCTTCCTGAACAGACCAGATTTTATTTATAATCCCATGAGACATCATTCTTACCTGGGATCTTAAATATGCAAGATTAATTTTATATTTAGGGGTTATTTATTAAAGTGTGAATTGCCAGATGAATTTGTAACAATTCCCATTCATTTGGCTGCTGCAAATTGAAAATATGCAAATACTCCAGCACTCCTTGAACACTGAAAACGATTTCTCTTTATTGGGACCACATGGGTCAGTTAAAATAAGCAGTTAAAAACAAAAAACAGTGCCTGCGCGTTTCGCTCGTGGCACTTATTCAATGTTTTCAATGTTCAAGGAGTGCTGGAGTATTTGCATACTTTGAATCGTACAAGACGTCTAAGGGCTCCGGAGCACCTGTTTTTACAAAAAAAATACAGTAATTGTATGCTTTGATAAATATTGCTGTTAAAACAATATACTATAACCATATACAAGCACCTTCAAAAGCTGGCGCAAGGAAATTTCTGTCTTCCTTACATCAGCTTCAGAAAAAAATATTCATAAAACTCATACATTTTTAATGAATTACCCCTTTGTAAATGAACCTGATGACTTAGGGCCTTATTGACTAAAGTCTGAATTCACTTGGCAAATTCACTTCGCTAGAATTCGAATCACATCACCAAAATAGTCACAAATTCACTTCTCCTTATTTATGAAGCTGTGTATAGATTTTTCAAACAAGCAGACTGCTACAGACACAGTCACATGCGTAGTATGGTGAAGTCAGTCGAACAGAAGTCACACACAAAGTCATGTGAATTCCCCCAGTGAAGTGGAGTAATATCATCCTCACCATATCCCACTGATTGTATATAAGTGAACAATATATCTATTTATATGTCACCTTGTCCTTAGTTCAAGTATAGTTGCAGATAAACTTAGTCATAGTCACCATTTTCCCTTTTGAAGAATTATGGGGGTTATTCACTAAGGTGTGAATTCGACTGTCGAATTCTCAAACAGTGGATTCCCATAGCAAATCCGTGACAATTTCCCCATTGTAAAGTCGCGACAATTTTTTAATGTTAAGATTGCGACAATTTTCCCATAACAAAGTCACCACTGTGACAATCTTCTCATTATTAAGATGCGACAGTGACAGTAGTAGCCTATTGCGACTGTCTTTATCTGGCGAATTCACACCTATATGCAACAATTCGGACTTTAGTGAATAACCCCCATAGTCGTCTTATGCCACACTTATGCCCTGCTATCAACCCCCCAATTTGCCACTCTGATGTGGTGAAATCAAATGGGTGAAATAGGAGCACTACGCCTTGTCGAATTCGCAATTGTGATTGACTCCGCCCTTTGCTCAATACATGTGTGTGTGTGTGCACATGCATGCGAAATAATGCAAACAGCTCTGTAAATCCACGACTCGACTATCATAGTTGCCTAAATTAGATGTGTATTTGCCACATCACAGAGTTTGCTCAATAAGTGAACATGGGAAAGTTCCGATCAAATGCGAATTCATAGCTATACATGACTATTCAGACTTTAGTCAATAAGGCCCTCTGAGCAGAGTAAATATAGTTGGTATGATTTTTGGCTGTTTAAAGGAGAATAAGTAACTAAAACTATATAATATATATATATCTATCTATCTATCTGTATCTATCTATCTATCTGTATCTATCTATCTATCTGTATCTATCTATCTGTATCTATCTATCTATCTATCTATCTATCTATCTATCTATCTATCTATCTATCTATCTATCTGTCTGTATCTATCTGTATCTATCTATCTGTATATCTATCTATCTGTCTGTCTGTCTGTATCTATCTGTATCTATCTATCTGTATATCTATCTATCTGTCTGTCTGTCTGTATCTATCTGTATCTATCTATCTGTATATCTATCTATCTGTCTGTCTGTCTGTATCTATCTGTATCTATCTATCTATATCTTTCTGTATAAATGGCTAATGACTGGCAATATACAATACCAGCATTTTGTTGCAATTTACCCCATCATAAGAACCCCCAGTCAGTGCCAGCTCTGCCATTAGGCAGAGTAGGGAAATGATAGTGGCGCCGCCTGCCCAGGGGGGGCGCCCCTATCATTTTTTTTTTTACATTTGTGCCGGCCGGCTGGGAGGTTTTTGTGGGGGGGGAGGGGGGGCGCCAGGGGTATCACGCCCCCCCTCTGTAAATAAACAGAAATCGCATTGCAATACGCAGCCAACATCAAACTATATAAGAACTTGCTAAATCAAAGAAAATAATGATTGTTGCTCATTATACAAACTAGAGGAATTGTCAAACTATGGTGAATATACGCATGGGATAATCCGCACTTTGATATATATGCCTTATTTAAGTCTTTTCTCTATTTCTGTAGTTCTGAACTCAAATGAATAAAAAATGTAGGTAAATATGGATTCAAACGCCTCTTTCACTGTTTGTAACAACTCACTTCCAACTTTCTGAACATTTCACAGGTTTATGGGAAATATAACTTTTTAATAGTATATCACTACTTAAGGGGAGTATATACCATTTGGACAGGGGAGGAAGCTGTTACCAGGTCCAGGTGGGGGTGGTCGTCGAACTGCCTACCCACTGCCGGAATCAGATAATTTTCTAGATGGGCCCAGTGCAGCTTTTGCATAGGGGCCCATAATTGTATATGTACACTGCTGTCACTATTTGTCCCTTTTGTCTATGTTTACAGCAGTTCTCTATGGAACCCAACAGGAAATTATTACGCACTTACTAATTTAGTTAAGTTTAGTTCCTTTATTGACAGTAAAGTAATTAGGAAGGAAGCAGAGAGGGTTTCTGGGAGAATGGGTTTACACCCCCCGGCCCCTTTTGTATCAGGTGGGTTATTCATTAAAGAGTGAATCCTGATCTCCAAATAAATTTGCACATTGTGTAGGAAAGTCAGTTGTACATATTTATTATTTTGGTGAGCATTATCTGGCAGATAGTAGAATAGATATGCACCGAAGCAAATTGTCATAAAGAGATCTCTTGAAGTAAATTGATTTGATTATTACATGGATCTATTGAAGTAGAAGTCACAAAAAATAAATATATTTATTTCAATGGCAGACAATACCTAACTCATGTTGCCATTTGGTTCCCACATTTTTAAGCCCTTTGAGTACAATGCCTCTTGACTAATTACAGGAACCCTGTCTTAAGCCCCCGTAGTTGTATATGGTATATATTTGTTTTGTATAATTTGTTCTCAGAGTCTCTCTGCTCCTTACAGCCAAGCTGGGCATTCTGGGGCACCTCATGAATATGTATTATCAAATGTTCCACAGGAAACAATCAGGTCAGGTTCACACTGGCGTATTTCTGTGCTGCGCTTAAAAAAAAAAGTGTGCCGTGAATCCCTATGGCACTTGCTTTCCTCCGGCCACACCAATGCTGAATGCGCACACACATATGCCATATGACTTTTCTTTTTTCAGCCTTATAAACTATGTTACTATGACTTTATTATAAATGATGAGATATAAACTGTATATATACAGTATATATATATACAGATATAAACTGTATGCATCAAAAGAACATTTCATACATTATTGTTCTTGATTTTATTACTACATTAAATGTGAAATATGATTTTTTTTTTTGTATTTTTCATTGAAGTGGTTATTGATCTTGAATTTGGTATTACATTTTAGAATATGGTCATTGATACATAGAATACTATAAAAGGTCATTGATACTTTAAATTTGGGCGAAATTTATTAAAGTCGGAAAAGCCTTTTCCGACTTTAATAAATTTCGCCCATAGAATACTATAAAAGGTCATTGATACTGTACATAGAATACTATAAAAGGTCATTGATATTGTACATAGAATACTATAAAAGAAAACATTTTAAACAGGGCCAGTGATACACGGGACAAACTGGAAAATTGCCTAGGGCCTATGACTCCAAGGGAGGCCCCCTCTAATGCTCTTCACAATTACATAGCTCTATATTTCTCAAGCGCTGCTCTTAGCACTTGAATGAGAATACAGTTTAACTGTAGAATCACTGTGAACTATGAAAAAGACAGGATTCAATAGTGCAAATTTTATACTAACATTGAAAAGATGGTCAGTGGTATACAAAGTGAAACTCATTCACAGTACAGTGGAAACTTCTTGCATCCAATTGTACACAATACTCAGGGTTTTGGGTCTTACATGGTCACAATAGCACTCTTGTGGGGAACAGTCCATGATGACCATGATTGTGATCACCATTACATTCTATTGGACTTTAGATTATTGGATTAAGTTTAGATTATTGCATATTTTCTAATACTGGTAGTAACTATGGTATACCTCTTATTAGAAGAGATACCCGTGACATTGACTGTAGTTTGTCATTCACTTTAAAATCAAGATATAGCAATGGTGAAAAGGGAACCTGGTGCCTTTATTAGCATAGCAAACAGTTATAAATATGCTTTTTACCTGCATTTCACCACATAAGACTACCAACTGACCAAAAAAAGCCTTATTGCATTCATTTTTTGCAGTTTTGTATCTTATATAGCATATCTGTCTGATACAGGGGTCAGCAAACTTAGATGAGGAGGGAGCCATTTCGCTTCCTCCTCCTGTGGCAAAAAATTTTTTTGCGAGCAGCAAAGGGGTTGGAGCACACTCTCCCGATCACATGATCTGCTGACAGCCAATCAGAAGAGGCATCTGAGGTCATGGGCGGGGATTGGAAGATGCACTCCGAGCCACAACTAGGTGGCTAAAGAGCCACATTTTGCCAACCCCTGGACTGATATACAGTGGTACCTTGAGATACGAATTTAATTAATTCCGTGACCAAGCTTGTAACTCAAGACAGCTAATATCTCAAACCAATTATTCCCTTTTAAAATAATACATACGGAATTACTCTTTTCCGGCCCCGATGGCTCGTATCTCAAATTTCAGCTTGTATCTCAAACAGAAAAACAGTCCGAGTCGCAGCTCTTATCTCAAGAAATTCGTATGCAGAGCAGCTCGAAACTCAAGGTACCACTGTAACATGAAATTTTTTCTATAACAGGCCTATAAACAGACTCAACACTTGAGACTGTCGCAAATGCTACATTTAACCTTTCTTCTTTGGCATCTGAATTATTTTCTGTTTCACACAAAGGCAAAAATGGCACTTTATTTTATTTTATTCAAAGATTCTAGAGATTATCTTAAAGTTCATTATAAAGGGGGCGGCAGTAAGGATCAAGTTTGTCCTCTAAAACACCATCTGGGGCACACACCCATGGGTCAAATGTTTCTCTTTGCCACTTCTGTAGAAGGTTCTGCATTGAATGTAGAACATCTTTGTAGGCAGGGTCTTCAGCTAAGTTCTTTGTCTCAGTAAGGTCTCCTGATCGGTCATACAGCTCCCATTGGGCCCTGTAATAGTAGTTGTGGAGAGTTTTAAACCAGTGTGTAGGCTGACCAGATACTGTCCTATTCAGCAGATCTTGGAAGGTGGGAGACACATAGAAATCCTGGTCAATTGGAAATGGCATCTTAAAATTTAGGTTGTGTATTAGCAGGTATTGCATATGCTGAATTGATCTCATGGGATAATACATGGTGATCTCGTGATGAGATTGACTACCAAACACAGTAGACCAGGGCTGTTCAAATTCCAGGGCCGGAAGAAGGGACTTCCCAGATAGCTGGACAGTCTTACTGAAGATCTTGTAGTCAGGATATGTGAGTGAAAACCAATCCAGGACAGTTGGAGTGATATCTGAATTAAAAAAAAACAATGTGTAAAGTATGCTATGAATTCTCTACTGGTTGTATATGAGCATATCCTACCATTTATATTTGCTTGGGAACACCGAGGGAGCATTCACACTGTCGCTGGTAAGTACAATTGAAAAATACGCTCAGCGTATATTTTTTTTCACACGAGTGTATGATGCGCTGCGCATCATACACTCGTGTGAACCCAACCTAACTCCTTTATCAAATTTCTACTAGAAAACCATGCTTTCTGGGATTCCCATAGCAATTCTGCAACAATTTCCTCATTGTAAAGTCGCGACAATTTTTAAAGTTAATATTGCAACAATTTTTCCATAATAAAGTCGCAACTGCAACAATATTCTCAGGGAGCGACAATATTCTCAGGGGTTTATTCACTAATGTCCGAATCTGTTGTGTTTAGGTGCGAATTCGCCAGATATAGTCAGTCGCAATAGGCTGCTACTGTCGTAGTCGTGTCTTTATAATGAGAATATTGTAGCAGTCGCGACTTTATTATGGGAAAATTGTCGCAATCTTAACTTTAAAAAATTGTCGCGACTTTAGAATGGGGAAATTGTAGCGGATTTACTATGGGAATCCACTGTTTGCAAATTCGACAGTTGAATTTGCACCTTAGTGAATAACCCCCTCATTATAAAGATGCGACTGCAACAGTAGCAGCCTATTGTGAGTGTGTTTATCTTGCGAATTTACACCTAATCACAACAATTTGGACTTCAGTGAATAACCCCCTTGGACTTTAGTGAATAGCCCCCTCCCCCCTGACTTACCTAGAAGACTAGCAAAGGACTGACTTATTTGTCCCCATCGTTTTGGATGATCTGGGGATGATATTAGAAGGGGCTCTGCTCTTCCTGACCAGTACAGGTTGGTGCGTCCATTGGGAAAAGGGATGCCATTATCTGAACTGAATATCACTAGAGTGTCGTTTTCATGACCTGCACTGCGCAGCTCTGAAAGAAGCAGGCCAATCCCTGTGGAGGAAAAATTATATAATTTAAACAGACTTTGTCAGGTATTTTAAAGGAATTTACAAATTTGGACTGGCACAATTGTTAAATGATGGTGCTATAGTGTAAATATTCATTTTGCAGAATAATCATACCAATAGAGGAAAAAAAAAACAAGAACTAATTGTAGTCTTTCCTCCTGCGACCTCTGTGCAGTTTGTTACTTATGTGCAGCAGTTAAATTACGAAACAACTTTGATATTGTTATGTTTTAGGCTGTTTTTCTACATATTTTCTGTCTTTCAAAGCTGCCTTGCACTAAATTTCCAGAAAAAAAGTGAAAAGTAATTTGTATTCATTTTAGGAGGGGAGAGCATGCTCAGTTAGAGAGCATAGCCCTTGACTAATGGGGAGGGGATAGGTTTAGCTGAAAAACTTCTGTCCCAAGTGCTTGTTTTTTTTCTTCAACTGTTATGACTATTCTTCATAGTCAATAAGCCAAAATTTTTCAATTTAACACTTGTTGTACTTAATACTAGGTGGCCAATAAATAGAAAGCTGTTTTTTTACAGTCTTTAGTGTCCTTTTAATGACAATAAGATACAAGACCTATATTCTTTGAGCTGTCACATATAAAGTTAAAGGAAGAGGAAAGAACAGTTGTGATGTTGTTTATTTGGAACTTGTTGCAGTTGGCGGTTATATATGATAAATTGCAGTAATTGATACCAAGGGTCTCCACTGAGGAATCTTGTCTAAGGAAACTTGTTGGAATAAGCCACTTCAGACCCAGGAAGTTATATGATTATAGTATATTCTTTGAGCTTGGGCCAAACCAGGCTATATATACTGTATTGGTGGCCAAAAAGAGAGAAAACAGAACTGCTTCTCACCTTGGTCCATACGGCCAATTGTTGTGTACTGAGCTGAAATATCTTCTCTGGCACTAGGAGTCTCTTGAATGAAGTAGGGTACCTACATGAAACAAAATCTTATGATATATTTATTGAGAGCAGATTTATGAGCCCAGTGTATGGTGTGGTGGCACCAAATTAAAAGTTTACAGTATGTGTTTTGGGAGTCAGGACTCTCGCATATAATTTTTATTTCAGAAACTGAGGTCAAAACCTGGTCTAACCTGGACTTCCTCTGGAGTGTAATATTGGGGTGTCCAATCTGGGATAATCCCCATTCCAGGTTCTCCATTTCCAAACTTCTCACAGAAATTTCCATACTGAGGCTGGGAATGGCCACAACGGTGCGGATCATGAAACGCCACATATAAGAAGAAAGGCCTGGAAAAATACAAATCCCCGTTTTTAATTTTAAAAACAAAACAACTCATCCTTTAGACCAGCGGTCCCCAACCTTTTCTGGATCGGGGACCGGTTTTCCAGTCCAGAAAAGGTTATGCGGGAGGGTGGGAGGGCCACATGATGGTGATGCACTTCGTGTATGTGCATCACCAGCAGGTGACCCACTGCTGAGGGGCTCCCGGACCAGTAGTAGTTCACAGCCCGGCATTTAGGGACCCCTGCTTTAGACAAATATTGCAGTTTCTTATTACATTAGTTAATAAAGGTTAGCACAATGTTAAAATTTGTAAATGTTTTAGTGCTAATGCAGTTTATTATATTTTCTCTATGGAGGTTACTGTCTAAATAGTAGACTAACTGTATGAATTCTATTCACCACTTCCCCATGTTCATGTATTGATCAAACTGTGATTTCACGAATTGTAGACCGATACAGACGCTAATGGCAGTGGCGGATTTATGGAGCTATTCACATGATTTTGCATGTGTGCACAGGTAATTTGTCTATTGACCAAACAGAAGAGTCTATCAAAGTGGGGAATAAGGACATAAACATGAACTTAACATAAATAATATATTGGTGGAATATGGATAATTAAGAAGTTAGCAGCAAGGGTACCAAATCGATAATTTAACGACCTATTAGAAAAAAGTTTTAGGCTAAATATTCAGCACTGAATTGGATTTACAGTTCTCTATACTTGTATTATCTGGACAGAGGTGATTCTTAGTGAGCAGATGGAATTGTGAGGACTTTCG
>WMED01018285.1:0-12754 GCA_019650415.1 Pipa parva | reverse complement strand
TTGACGAGGACCGGCAGCTATTGGTCCGCAGACCGGCGCCGGTCCGCGGACCACCACTTTCAGAAGCACTGTGTTAAACAACAGGTTTGTTGGCTACTATCAGAAAAGATATAAACAGACAGAAAGTAATAAAATTCATGAATTTAACATTTTTAAAAGTACTGTATTTGCTAATCTAAACAGGAAATTTTTTTTGTTATTACCAGTCCTTTACATGTTTGCTGAGCAATTTCTGATCGATCATTAGTGGCTTGTGAAGTATTTACAGCTGTTGGAATAGTGAAAGGATCATAAAGGTACCGGTGGCTTTACTTTTTAGGGTCATTTGCAAATTGCACAAAACAGGGTTTTTAAGTTCAGCTTTTGGGGTGTCTGCTTTGACTACTTAAAGGGGAACTATAGCCAAATTACAGCTTTACATATGCAGTATTATACCTTAGTGAGAAGCATTTCTCCCCAGTATTTGTTTCATTGTTTCATGTGATGCAGAATGATTGAGTAGGCCACTCTGATAAACTCCTGCTCCAGGAAATGTGTGTGTGACATGTACTGGCCAGTTTTCATGAAAAGGTATCGTCCCCTGGACATTTTTGCCCTACTTACTACTTAGCACATGTACACAAGTCACCTTTCCCTGTAATCTCCTGCATTTCAGCAATGTAAACAATGAGGGGGTTATTTTCTAAAGACTGAATTTGGCTGTCAAATTCTTAAACAGCAGATTCCCATAGCAAATCCACGATGGTGACAATTCTCAAATTGTAAAGTAGCGACTATGACAATTTAAAGTTGTGACTTTCCATAGTAAAGTCATGATTGCGACAATATTCTCATTATAAAGACATGACTGCAACAGTAGCAGCCTATTGAGACTGTCTTTAGTTGGCAAATTCAAACCTTTATGCGACAATTCAGATTTTAGAGAATAACCCCCTAAGGCCAAAAGGTCAGCACACTGCTTAACCAATAGCAGTCAGGCAGATTTTTCTTCTCACACAGAACAGAAAGAAATGGGAGAGGAAAATGTCAGCGATCAGGAAAACTAATTAAGGGAGAACTAAAGGTATAAAAAAAGGGCATATTAAAAAACGTATCTTATATTGAGATGAATCGTTACAGTCATAGCATGAACTGTGCTGTAATTTCCCCGCACTGATGCTGATTTCACAGCTCAGGCTGACACAGAAACCAGCATGAAGCTCCTCTGACTTCACCACCAGTGGTGAAAAATTGTTTAAACATCTGCACGTTGATTGCGGGGGCCAATGAGAACGCTCCCCGCAATGAGCGTGATGATGTGATTGGCTGGTACAACCAAGTCAGAGGAACTTCACACTGGCTTCTGTGTTAGTCTGCTCTGTGAAGTCAGCATCAGTGCCCTGAAATTACAGCACAACTCATGTGGCACTGTAACGATTCATCTCAATATAAGGTAAGTTTTTTAATACGTCTTTTTTATTTTTACCTTTAGGTCTCCTTTAAGGGAAACAAATGACAAGTGTTATTTATTCCCTAACTTTTTTAACTATTTGTGTCAGCAATTGGCTTAGTATAAAGGAGTTTTGTATGTATGTGTGCAGTTATATTAGCTCTATAGTGCCCCTTTAATGACCCTTAGGAGAGGGGCCACATTAGTGCAGTCTCACTTGGTATTTGGGGCCTAATCAACTGCAACAAAAGGAGAGCGGGGACTTCTTTCCCAGAAGTGGGTAAAATGCTGCATTCAGGGGGTTATTCATCAAGCTCCGAAGTGAGGCGCGTAGTGTTCGCCTCCCTTCGGAAAGACTGACATGCGCATGCTGATGTCCTGCACGCGGACATCAGCATGCGCATTAAAGGGATTCCCCTCCCGGCGAGGAGACTCGAGTGCTCTCGCCGGGAGGGGAATCCCTTTAATGCGCATGCTGATGTCCGCGTGCAGGACATCAGCATGCGCATTTCAGTTGTTCCGAAGTGAGGCGAACACTACGCGCCTCACTTCGGAGCTTGATGAATAACCCCCTCAGTGTTTCATCTGCTTCTGGTGAGGAATATGCAGGACACAAGTGCTTTCCATTAGGCCACAAAATAGCACATAATACAGTGCTTTTTTATGATTTAAAAGTTCATCATTAAAAATATGTAAGTGTAGCCTCAGACTTAACATCTTGAATCTTCGTGGTATTGAGAACTACAGCAGCCGTGGATAACATCAGTTTGAGCATGCTGCTTTCTCCGGATGCAGTCTCCCCCATGCATTAATAAATTCATTTCTCTCCTTTGTTAAATTAATCACATGCAGAGGAACACTTCATTTCCTATCTGGGGATATCCAGCTTCATTTGGAGCTCAACCAAATCTATTTGTAAAACCCTACATGCTAACTGTACCTTGCAGAAATCTAAGCAAAAAAAAAGAAAAAAGAAAAATCCTGCTATTGGCAAACCTACAGAGAATACAAACGGCAATGCCATAGGGTCACAGAGAATTAAGACAGACAGATAACAGGTCATATTATGACCTTCGTTCACTTTTGCTGCCCCCAATTTCCTTGACAAATCACAATGTTGTTCTGCTCTAGCAGCCTTCAGACAAGATATATTAGAGTTGCTATGGGGATTTTTCATTGAAATCATTTGTCAAAGTCAACTGGTTAAAAATAAATAATAAAAAAAAATTGGTAGTTTTTCCTGATGTAGGACCAACATTTTTGATGCAGCAAAGCAAGTTGGAAATGAAAATGTTTGATATCTATAAATACATCCCAAGAAGCCACGCAGGTTTAAACATAGAAAATGCCAACTGTGCTTAGTTGGGATATAAATAATGCAAATATATTTACATAAGGAGGAATAGGTATGTTAAAGATCTTCAGTCTGATTTACTGTTATGTCTTAAGATTTTATAGGAGAAAGGTAAAAATTATAAGGGGTATCATATCAGAAAGAAATGGTGCACTGCCACTTACATAGTACGGAGTAAAGTAGTACCATCAGTACAGAACTCAGGTAAGGAGAGGCACATGGAGGGATTCAGTTATGAACCGCAATAAACAAACATGTGACCAGGGGGGCCACATTTACTCAAACAAATTATAGCTAACCAGGCTGCATAAGTAGTTGTAATCTAGGAGAGAGCCTTGGTAATCAGGCCTCTCCAGAATTGTATTGTTTCGAGTCTAGTTTCCATAAAAGCATAATAACAAGTTATCTTTCCATAATAACAGATTGGAGCAGTAGAAAATGTGTGTTCTTTTAGTAGTTCAAGTTAATGAGTTACTCCTATTAAACAAGGAACGAGAGAATAAACTGTAACAGTCAGCCCTAAGTGGAAATTAAAAATGGACAAGCAGTTTCAGTGTTTCCTCTCATTCTACTGTTGACCATTTGTCCAAAGTCTTATTAAATGAAGCAGTGATGAGTAGAGTGTATTACCTTGTGTAGATTGGACACATTCTTAAAAGGATTTGGGTCCCACAATATATTTTCTCTTAGAAAAGAGGCATAGACAAGAATTGCAAGTTATCCAGGCATTGATTAACTGTAATTATCTATATTAATGGATGACCTGATCTATTTGGCCTTACAAACAAATTAGAAACATCATCAGCAAAACTACACCTTTATAAACCCAAACAAATAAAATTACAGCAGAAACAAAGGTGTAGAAGAGGTGTGATTCGCCACATAGGTAAGGCTTATCAGATAGCAAGTTGATGGAGCAACTTAAAGGGCTTGAGAGTCTCATGCCAGGCTGTTTCCTATCACTTTTAAAATGTACCATTTTGATCAGATTTTGTTTTCGCAACAGACCACATGTAAGGCATTTAATGATTGAAACCATTTTTAACACAATTTCAAAGAGAAAACCAGAAATAAAGCCAATGGTCCTTCTGATCAATTTGCATTAAAAATGCTGTGTGAAAGTTTAGTCTCAGTTGCTAATATCATTGTAAACTGAGCTAGCTCTAGAAATGGAAGTGGAAGCTGCTCGTTCTTAGACCATTTTCAGTGGAAATCTGGTATGGTTTTATGAAATTATAAACCATACCCGCTTGCCCCATCATCACAAGCACCTAAAAATGCACCTGTAACAGTTGCATACAGCATATTATATTCACTATTAAAGTGCACCTGTCCTTTCTCTCACTCCTTCAGTTGTTGCAGGGCACAGACAGAGCTGATTGATGTACAGTTCAAAACAGCAATTGAAGCTAGCATGCTGCCCTGCAAGAACTAAATAATGCTGCTGACTTGAAGCATTCCCTGTCAGCAAGAAATGGTTAGTATGACTCATGCAATCACATCCTCACAATCTCTCCGAAATACAATTTGTAAGTATGCATTACCTAGAGCCCACCCTTCCCACGGGAGTAACTAGAAAAGTGTCAGTGTACTGGAATCACTGTCCATCAATCAGCTGAAAACTTCATCTGTAACAAATGGGAAGGGGAAAGACAGATGATGAGTCCAATTTTAGTTTTTCTCTCTTTATTTTTTACAATTTTTTTTTATTTTGCCTCAATCCTTTATTCTCTTACATGCAACTTGTTTGTTCCACTGTTCTTTAAGCATATTGATTATAATATCTCTCTCCAGCTATAATAATGCCCCCTCTACATAAACAGCTCAGGACTTCTGCTATTCTCCTATCGATCCACTGCCACTCTTCTCCTTAACTTTCTTTCCACAATACCTCCCAAAACTTTGCTTAGTTTCATTTTCTTCCCAACATTACTGAACTCAGCCTTTCCATTAGCAATTTCTCCCTCTCTCTCTCTTCTCCATGAGCATTAATATTAATATCACCTTAGATTCTTTCCCATTGATTCTGTTGCGGCCTGTACATCCCTGAAGTTGCTTATTTGACACCATAAGAAGAAACAGCTTTGGCTGATTTGTATGATTCAGCTGTGGAACTGAGGGAATTTGTAGGGCTTTTAGCATACAAGTCTTGATGCAGCCATTGCATGGATCCCTTGCTTATCAGAGGAAGCAATTGATGAAGGAAACATCAATTGGACATAAAGGAAAAAATAGAATTCAATAGCATATCTAGGAGGCAAAAAATTTAATAGGGTTGCTAGATTTCAACATCCAAGGCAATATCAAATACAGTTTTAAAAAAGGAAACTTTATTTGTGTTGTTAATATAGCAACAATTTATTGTTCTTGTATAGACCATTGGAGACAGCTCCTACCAGGCCAATAGGAGTGAAGGTTCCAGAGCTGCCTCTTACAATGGAAACTGGTAATTCAGTGTGGAATTATGGCCCAGTCCAGATTTTGCGTTTATTTGACGTATACTAAAAGTAGGTGCTTCACAGAAGAAAATCAGTAACAAGATTTAGAACCAAAAGCAATTGGTCAGCTTCTTACAAATGAGAAGCTCAAATTAAATCTCACTGAAACAGAATTGATTATTTTTCCATCCAAACCTGGACCTGCTCCTACCTTTTCCATTCTAGAGGATGGTGCAGTCATCAACCCTGTAACCTCTGTACGTTGTCTTGGAGTGACTTTTGACTCTGCTCTTTCCTTCTCTAAACACATCTCTACCACTGCTAAATCCTGTGAATTTTTCCTTTGCAACATTGCCAAGATCCGCCCTTTTTTCTCTCGCTCTGCTGCTAACACCCTCATACATGCTTTCATCCTATCCCGCTTGGACTACTGCAATTTTCCTCTATCAGGCCTTCCAGGTTCCCACCTCTCCCTGCTCCAGTCTATTCTAAATTCTGCTGCCAGAATTCTCTCCCCCCAGAAGGGACAGCCATGCTCCCAATCTCTCTCTCTGTTCCTTGGCTCTCCTTCATTTACAGTGTTCTCCTCCGAACATTTAAGGCACTTCGCTCCACTGCCCCTCCCTATATTTCCTCACTTATATGCCCGCACATTACTCGGCATCAACTGTGCTCCTCCCAAAGCAACCAGCTTTGCATGCCCCACACCAATACTGCCTTTTCTTGTCTCAAACCCTTTTCCCTTTCTGCCCCCCTCATCTGGAATTCTATACCCCTTTATTTTTGCCAGGAACATTCCTTTTTCCACTTTTAAAGCCAAAATGAAGTCCTTCCTCATGGAGCACTAGCACTGATTTTTATGTATATATTTTATTTTTTCCTTAGTTATTTATGCGTAGTATATGTAGTTATTGACCAGTGTTTCAGCACATTGTTACATCTTTTATTACCATTTTATCAGTGTATAGAAGTCTTCCTCCCATTTAGATTGTAAGCTCTATGGGGCAGGGACCTCCAACCTCTTGTGTCAACCAGTGTTGTATCTTTGTGATATCAAACTTGTTTTATATAATTCACTTTTCCCATATCTGTACTAAATTTGTATTGCTAAATTGACAGTGCTGCATAAATTTTGTGGTGCTTTATAAATAAAATTATACATATATACATACATATTCAGAGACAATGAAAACATTATGCTTTACTTTAAAGGGGACCTAAAGGTATAAAATAAGACTTATTAAAAAAATTACCTTATATAAAGATGAACTGTGCTGTAATTACCAGCACCCAATGATTCTTCACAGTATGCAGGCTGACAGAGAAGCCAGCGTGAAGCTCCTCCTACTTCTCCTACTTTCACTGGCCTCACACATCATCACACTCATTGCGGGGAGTGTTCTCATTGGCCCCCGCAATGAACGTGATGACATTTCAACCATTTTTCCCTGGTGGTGAACCAAGTGGAAAGAGCTTCACGCTGGCTGCTCTGTCAGCCTGCGCTGTGAAGAAACATCGTGTGATTCATCTCTATATAAGGTACGTTTTTTAATAAGTCTTTTTTATTTTATACTTTTAGTTCTCATTTAAATCATTATAGCTACCTTACTTTTAGATTCCCTTTCTGAAACACTAAAATCCTGTTGTTATGGAGTCATCAAAGTTACAAATACATATGTACAAAAAAATTTCCACAAATTTAAGGTTGATACTTTTAAATGCTAATATAAATTAAAAAAGAATTTACTGATAATATATAGACTGAAACCTCCATTAGTACTTTTATACTAGTAACCCTTCCCCTTAATCCATAAATGTTAGATTGCTTGCACCTTATTTATCTATGAAGAATATCCAACATGCCAGCTGTGAGTGATTTATATTGCATTAGATTATACAGTATATATATAAGCAATTGAGTCACACAATTAGAAAAGGCATATTCTGAATAAGCTAACATCAAATACATGTTTTGGTAAAAAACAAAATGTATTGTATTATTTTTGTATTAATTGATTTATAAATCCGAGCAATGGTTTAATAGGGTTTTTCTCATGCCTTCTTAAAATATATTTCTGTTTAAATGTGCTCAAATTATTGCTAAATTTTTTAGTTATTATAAAAATCAATTTACAAAAACTTTCTTTTTACAAAAACTTAGAATAGAATCTCCCATACACATTTCTTCCCAGAGGATATTTAAATTAGAACTAATATACCCTACCCATCACTGATACTGTATGCTGAGAGTACAGGGTCTTCCAGCCTAAATATATTATGAAACAGCAAATCAGTACCCTTGGGTTGTAGTGCTGTCTTATTATACAACTGCTGGTGATATTATCTCTAGGCTGCCATATTGGATCCACATTCATATGCTAATAAACCTTGACATTACACTACATATGTTGTTTGACTGACTGTGGAATGTCACATGGTACGTTAAAGGGGAATGATGAGCTTGTTTAGTTTGGGGTGATAAGGTTGTGGGAGGGGGTAGATACTCACCGATGTGAGCATTAGGCTCCAGTAATGCCCCTGCTCTATTCGCCGATCTGATGTCTTCTGCTGCTGACCGCCCAACACAGTCCTCCTCACTTCCGGTAGCACTTTATCTCACTGAAATGAGCAAGTACAGTAGCAAAAATCTTTTCCTTATTCAAAAACTTAAAAAAAAAAATTAGTTTTTTCTTTACCTTATTCATGTACAGGGGAATTTTAAGCTGTAATCCAATATGGGTACATTTTTCCCCAATTGGAAAATTATTCCCCCAATATCTGCATAAATACAGGACTGTTCAGGAAGATTAGGACTACCCATGCAACATTTGTCTTAGTAGCAAATCTAAAAACAAATATTTGACTATAAAATTTGCAAGCATCCTTCATCACCCACAGAACAATCACTGGAGTTTGCTTAACCTTACACTATATGATTTTGTCCATTTATTTCTAGTCTTTGAGCTGTTCTTTTATTTACCATGAATCCTCTTGGAAGAATAACCTTGACATCTATTAGACGTTAATAGAATATTACTTTTTTTATTTTATACTCCACAGGAATCAATCAGCTTAACAATATGTGGTATGTGAGAATCATACCTAATTCTGAACCAATTTCCTCCTAAATAATAATAGAAAGAGGGTAATATGTATTCACAAGACACAAGCATTACAGTTGATTACAATTGATGTTTTCAATGCAGAATTTAGCCTATACATTGCTTGTGTATGACGTGCTTTGCATACAGAATTGAGCAGTTGTGTAATGCGTGTGATGGGTATGTTATAATGGTTAACCAGAAATAGTGGAGCTTTGAGCATCAAAATATTTATATAGAGAATATTTTGCTTATCAAAACTGATAAAAATACATTTTTAATATGGGTTAATTCTCTAAATACAGCAGGGCTGTCTAGCTGGAGGCTCATGAACCAGATGAAGGACTGAAGGGGGCTCCTATCACCCATTGATTGCCCAAGAGCACCATAGATTTCTTTTTAAGAAATTATAATATTCAAATATTCTCTCATACATGTAGTATAAAAATTAACCCACTACATGACATGCTTTGACATCACTGGCACAGAGAATAAGGTCATAGATTATTGTGAGAGCATTTCATTTTATATTTCTATTGATTGCCTTGTCTACACAAGTAAAGAGAAGAATAGCGTATTATGACCACTAGATAGTGCTGTTCTACTGATTTCTTTGGAGAGTACTTAAGCCAAGAAAAGCAATGATTGCAGTTCACATTTTATGCTCTGGGGGGAATTCACCATTGAGCGAAGTGAGCTCCGAATCCTTCGGCTCACTTTGCACATGGTGTTATGCGCTCGCTGATGTCCTGTGAACTTAAAAAGGTTGCCTCGCCGAGACTGGAATCCCTTTAAAGCGTTCGCTGATGTCCGCATGCAGGACATCAGCGAGCACATAACACCATGTGCGAAGTGAGCAGAAGGATTCGGAGCTCACTTTGCTCAATGGTGAATTCCCCCCTCTGTGTGGTCATTAGGCTCACACTTATATATACTGTAGTTTATAAAGCATTGACCCTTTTTTCCAGAATCAACAGTCCACTTTTAGTTTCCTCGCTGTACATTTACTGTCGAGTACATCATTTTAAGCTTTTCAAGGGAAAAGTATGATTTGGTACCAGATTAAAGGCTTGATTACCTATAATTAAACTAATTAGATTAGACTAAATTAAAAAGGATGAGTCCTGGAGTCCTCTAATTTTGTTGTCTTTTCTTTTACACTTTAAATGGATTTGCAGTTAAATAGAGAACTATGAGAGTGGAAGTCTCTAAAAAGCATTATTTGTAAATGTGCAGACTGGGAATTAAACATGCAGGGTTCTTATTATTGAATTGCATTTCTAAAATGCATGCCCGTCGAATGGCTACAGTGCCTTGCCCCCAATGCCTCTTAAATTTCTTAGACAGTACCATATTATTTGGTATGTTTTTCCTCTTGTTTTTATTTACAGTATATCAGGTGCATAATAGCGCTCATTTTTTTCTTAAAAGGGAATGAAGCTGCCTTCAAATAGTAACACACGGCAACTCAAGTGGCTGTCCATACTAGCTACCTCATCTGTAAAAATATATTGGCATTAAATAATGCAGGGGTATTATTGCAGGTGGGCCGATTGGCTGGACAAACTGCTCATTGTGATTTAACTTTGAGGTAGTGTTGATTTTCTATTAGTTTGTGAGTGGGATGTATTTTGTTTTATTTATGTACTTATCTTTTAACATTAAATTGCACCTGTCACCTCAAAACTAATACTAATGGAGGTTTTAATAATGAAATAAACGTATTTGCAAATATATATGTATTAAAAAATGTAGCTTTATACAGCGTTTCTCTCTGTCATCTTCCCTGTCAGCCTGACTTTTCTTTCCTGACTTGGGTTGGGTAAGGCTAAATGATTATTGACATTATAGCTCCTCCAATCAGATCCCTTAAATCACGATTTACCAGGGATCTGATTGGAGGAGCTATAATGTCAATCATTATTTGGCCCTGCCCACCCTTGGGTGCATTTTTAGTTCATATCAGTTTTTGACTATCGATGGAACTAACATCTGTTGCCTTCTACTGAAATCAAATGTTATCTAGAATATTGCTAGATTCCCTTGAGTCCAAGGCACATGTATATAGTCACAGCAACATATTCAAAATGGGACTAGGCACCTATGGCTGTGTCTCTGCATTCTGCACAATTACAGCTTTGTATAAATCAGCGGTTCTCAACCTTTATGAGACCGCGACCCCCGCTGACGTCACAGCGCCATCACATGCTGACGTCACTGCGCCGGGCATGATGACGTTTCGGCTGAATGTCATCATGTACGCGTGTCATGTGGTGACGTTCGGCCGAAACATCATCACGTCGCGCGTCACGTGGTGACATTTTCAGCCAACGTCACCCCGCAAGAACCCTTATAAGAAGGGTTTCTGCGGGCGCTTCCGGGTGCCGGAGCAGTTCTTGACCCCAGTGGGATGGCCTCGCGACCCCAGCGGAGTTTATAACATATGTGTATAATCATGTGTACTTTGGTGAGCAAAATATAAACTCTATTTACTAACTGATCTGCTGTTTCTGTAATGAGGTAAATATGGCAGCCCTGGAAATATTTTGATTTGGTGCATTCATTGAGACTATATGTAATGTAATTCAGTTTAGGACCCTCCTGAGGTTATATAATTGTAGTGGGAAAGCTTTATCCTTCTGGTCCTCCATTTTTGAGGTTTAAGGACTACTGACAAGTCTGCTGTTAGACCTACGGAATTTAGAATTTTCAGTAGTTCACTTTGACAGGTGAAAGTCAGAACCACTTGTTTAATTGGGTATATGTAACCTCAGCAATAATTGTAGTGGACCCAGGGGGTTCTAGTGACTTGAGATACTCAAAATAGTAATTGTAGAGTAGGAAGGTAGGTCACTACAGAAGAAAGAATGCCTTTTAAAGCCCACCAAGAAGATTTGGGAGCCTAGCTACAACAACACTGTAGTAAAGGAAAAAGGTTCATTTTTCATTTAAACAAACACAAAAATAAAAAGATAATCTTTTCTAACATCGAAATATCCTACAAAATCTTTAAAGACAATATTCTTAAAATACCATTTACTTCCACTTTTTTTTAGTATAAATACTATATATGACATAAATACAAATGGAGGCTCTAGGGGCAAGGACCTCCGTCATCTAGTCTCAGTCATTATCTGTTACTAGGGCTGGAAAATTCATAAGGCCAAAATAAAAGTCATCTAAAAGATTAGGAAGGCAGGTCACTACAGAAGAAAGATAGCTTTGGAAAGCCCACCAAGAATCATATATGCCACTCCGCTCTTCACAAGCCAATCTTCTTCATGAACCCTTACCAAGACTGCCCATTTTTTATCTTAAACCCTTCTCTCTTGCTACCCCTTGCCTTTGGAATTCTATAACCCTCTACCTCCACCAAGAGCAATCCATCAATATCTTCAAATCTAAATTCAAATCTTACCTCTTGGAGCACTGACACTGGTTTTCATGTCTATATTTTATATGTATGCATCTATTTAATCTATTTTGTATTTATTTTCTTATTTAATTGGCACTTATAGACTAATGAACTGTCACTTTATACTACTGCACTTGTTATCCTCCTATCTGTTTATGTAAGTCTTATTACATAATTCCTCCTATTTAGATTGTAAGCTCTATGGAGCAGGGACCTCCATCCTCTTGTTTCAATCTTGGCCTGGCACTTAAAATGAGGTATATTCTTGATTATGTGTTTGTAATTTACTTTACTTGTTCTTTGTTATGCACTTTTCCCTTGTCTGTATTATAACTGTATTGTTTGTACAGCACTGTGTAACCTTTTGGTGCTTTGTAAATAAAAATTTACAATACATACAATATACATACATACCTAAGATCCCCAGCACTGAAATACCTACAGTTTAGGTTTTTCTCTCTTTGCTAATGTAATGCTCTGTGTACAGTAGCACCTGCAGTCTTTTCTTTATTATATTCAGACAATAGACATATGGTTACTTTTATACTCTCATTCTTTATTCCTATATATCAGCACATTGATTACTTTAGGATAACTTCTTACTGGCAATTTCAGTCTATGCATCAGATGCAAATAAGTCCCATAAAATGAAGGGTACCATTATGTAATGAAAAGTAGTGTGCAGTCAGATCTGCCAGATTTGCACATACAGTTTCTGAAAAAATAGGCCATTTGACATTTAGGGTAAAGTCCACCAATTTGCTTTTGAATTCCATTTCAGGTGAACTGCAGCCCACTGACCTAGAAAAATGATAAATGTCATCAGGTGTGCACAGTTGAGAGCTGTCATACCTCTTGTACCTTAACTGTTGCCAGTAGAGTTACAAGAGAATGGAGATGGGATGCACTGAAGCACGTCTTCTGAAATATGTGGTGGGGCTGCCTGGGCTGCTGATCACTTACAATGGGGAAAAAAAGTATTTAGTCAGTCACCAATAGTGCAAGTTCCACCACTTA
>WMED01018284.1:0-12755 GCA_019650415.1 Pipa parva | reverse complement strand
CTAATTATTAAAAATAATGGTTAGTCTATGACTGTACTTAATTCCTTTATGACCCTAATGTGTTTATCATCGGGACACAATGATTTAACTATTTTAATCATATTAAGACGGCACAGTACTTGAGTCTGGGTAAGACAGATAACATTTAAGGTAGCATTTACTTTATGGCTCTTAATTTCACCTGACATTTAATTTTCTTCAGTGAACACAGTGCAGAAAAATGTATTTAATACATTTAGTTTCTCCTGATCTGCATATACCATAATCCCCTCCTTAATTTTTAAGTGGCCAACCAGGGCCGGTCCTAGTCCTATTGGTGTCCGGGGCCAACCCCCCCCCCATGCCCCCCCTGCCTCGCGACACCCCCTGCCCCGCACCCCTCCCCCCTTGCCTAGCGCCCTCCACTCACCTCCAACAGCGTTCCAGTGAAGCACCTCCTCTGCTGAGGTAAGCTGAATGCGATGGTCCTCCTTAGATGTTCGGGTCTTGCCGGCAGCTACCGAATACAGCTGACAAGACCCGAAACAGTAAGGAGTGCCGTCGCATTCAATTTACCTCATCAGAGGAGGTGCGCCGCTGGAATGCTGTTGAAGGTGAGTGGAGGGTGCGGGGCAAGGGGGGGGGTCGCAGGGCGGGGCATGCACGGGGGAGAGGAGGTCAAGTAAAGAGATGGGCGATGTGGGTGACAGCGCCCCCCAGATAGATTGCGCCCTGAGCTGTCGCCCACATCGCCCATAGGTAGAACCGGCCCTGGGGCCAACACAGGTAGTGTCAAACAAAGTAGAAACAAATATAGTTTACAAATACAGTTTATCAAGTTCTGTCAAGTCCAAACTTCAAAACAAAAACAATTAAACGATTAAAAAATACAAATCACTCCCTTCTGAAACTCCCTGGGCGAAATTTACTAAGGGCGAAGCGATCGTCCGAAGTTAAATTCCGTTCGCACATGCGTAATTTTTCCACACATGCGAAATTTCAATCGATTTCCAATCGTGCGATCGGAAATCGATCCGAATTCCGCACGTGTGGTAAAATTTGCGATCGGACGGAAAAATTCCGCCTTTAATAAATTTTGCCCCCTGAATGCAAAGTCCCTTAATCTCAAATCACACTTAAGAAATAAACACACTTTAGATAAACACACAATAGCAAGCTCCCACACTTTTTAAAAAGCCTTTTAAAGCTTTCTTTTTTCCTCGAACTTAGCTGCAAGTGCAGCTAATGCTTTCTCTAGTTGCATATCTTACTAAATGATGTAAAAAACTGAAGTGCTTTATCTTTGTGACTCATAATTTTAAGAAAAATCAAAAATGAAAGATCTAGCATTTATATATTACAAATATTTTTAGTAATTTATCTCCCTAACCTATCATGAGTAGGAAAGAGGTACCCTTCCGTCTGAGCTTACTCAAGGTACAGGCCTTTCTTGCTTTGTAATCCAGACAAATCCAGATGCCAGGTACCCAGTGTTACAATAATTCTTGTAGAAGCAAATGAGGGACAGCAAATCTTGTAGCCTGGTAATTAGACAAAGCTGAGGTTGGATTTGATAGCATTCAGCTCACAAAAAGCAAGAATGCTAGGATATATCAAGGCAAGCATTAATCTAGCAGTTGGGAGCCAGGCAGATGTATAAGGCATGCAGCAAACAGGAGTACAGGGGAGTTAATTACAAAGTACCATTCCAAAACAATACATCACGGAGTAACTTTCTTACATGTCTTCAGCTATGAGAATGATGGGTACGACCATATCTTAGAAGGTAAAAGGAAAAGGGCTTTAAAGTAAAACAAAAAATAAAAAAGAGAATTCTCATTTGGATTACCATTGCAGTTATTGAAATACAGCGCTTGAAAAAATGTTATCATTGATATTGAATTTGTGACATTTATTGCTTTCTGTCTGTTCTTGCCTTCACTGATAGCAGCCATATTGTTAAACAGTCTGCATCCAGTCCAACTGTTTTGTATGATGCTTTACATAAACTATATATAGGAAGTGTGCACCTAAGCCTGATTTTTCAAGGTAAATTTCTTTATCTTTCTTAATTTCTCTATACCATTTACAGCTTTGGCAGCACAGACTGAATATATAGTAACTATAATTGCCTTTGATGCACTTCTATTTTTTTTTTGTGTTGCTGTTCTGTTAAGCGGTAAAAAAAACCTCTTCTTTCTTGAATGCTTTATTGAAATATACCTATACAGTGTCATCCAGGATCGGATGTCCTTTATGATTTGGTGCAGCAAAGAAAGTGAAACAATGAAGACCACAGCGTAATTTAATACATCAGTCCTGCTTGGTAATCCAGAAAGAACGTCCTCAGAAAGTTCCTGTTGTTGAACAGAGCAGTTTATTCAGACTTGTTTAATAGTCAACGGGGGGTTAAAGTGGAAAACTGCAGCAGAGTCAGATCAGGTGTAATAGGATTTTAAAAAATAAGTTATAGATCAGGGATGGTGAACCTATGGCACACGTGCCATAGAGGGCACACATGCCATCGCTACAGCTGCCTTCAGTGCAGGCCCGGACCCGACCTAACAGTTTTCAGGCCAGATCCATGGACTACACTGAAGGAGTGCTCGATTGTTGTGGAGCTCTCCTTCCCTGTTGCGGGCGCCCTCCTCCCCTGGTGCAGGCGCAATGACGTCACTCATCAACGTTGGCACTTTAGACAGACGGTGCTGGTGAGTGATGTCACCTTTTTGGCACTCGGTGTTATGGATGATACAGGACAAAGATTTAGGTTACTGTTTTTCATTTTTCTGTTCAGACATTCTACTATATCTACTATTCTGTATATAGGGTCTTTCAAGTTAGTCCTCCTTAGCTATAATACTACCAGCAGTAATACTGATAACTTGTTTCTGCCAGAAAGGATTTTTTATTTCTTTAATATTACCTTTTTCTTGAATTGCATACTAATTCACAAACGAAGTGGGATATTTTTTAAGGATGGAAATGTCTGCTTTTTTGGTCTGTTTTGCCTTTTAATTTTTTTAACTGTGGTTATTACCGTGTTCATATTTATCACCACTTGCCCTATTATACATTGAAAAGGAGGAATGAGGATTTCAAACTAACCAACACCTTGCAGAATGGGTAGGAAAAGGGCATTTGTTGCACTACTGGCTGGAGAAGTCTGAATACAGTAGATTTCAGAATTTAATGGATTATTTGAAACAGAGCAAACAAAACTATTAAACCTTTTACATTAATAATTGCATAATAACTATTAAGACATGGAAAATAACACTGTGCTATAAGAGGATGAAAAATAAAAGCATTTATTACAAAATGCTAAAGAAAGTTGATTCATGGGTTCAAGCAAGCTCTGTAGAATACCCATTACACTCTTATCTTCTTAGAATGAGAGAAAATTATGGGGCTTGCTCACAAAAGTTCGGACAGTCGCATAAGGGTTCTAACATTCAGGGGGTTATTCACTAAGGTGTGAATTGTTGCGTATAGGAGCGAATTCGAGAGATAAAAACAGTCACAATAGACTGCTACTGTCACAGTCATTTCTTTATAATGAGAATATTGTCGCAGTCGCGACTTTATTATGGGAAAATTGTTGGGACTTTACAATGGGGAATTTGAGGTGTTGATGGCAGGGCACCAAGGTAGAGGAATATAATCTTCACACACACGCAGGAAGGTATTATGAACCCTATTTAATTAAACCATCAGTGTAGGTTAACAAACAGCAACTTTTTGGGGGGTACAATTCACCCTACATCAGTCCAGCATCTAAGAATCTAGCACCACTTTATAACACACTGCTATGCACTTCCACACAGTGTTTAGAATGCTGATGGCCGGGCATCTGCTACGTGAATGACTATGTTGCGCTACACAAGTAGAGCATTCTATGCTCTCCTCCTACATTCTATGGGAATCCTCTGTTTAGTGAATAAGGAGTAGAGAATTTGCAACTATCAGAGCATCATAATGCAAATCCACTTTGACAGTTTTCTCACTTTCATGAATAAGCCCCTCATTCTATATTTCTTGGACAACCGTCAGAGGATATGTTTGAAATAATAAATGGCAATGTACAGTATGTAACAGTCTTGAAATGTTACAACTTTGACTTTAAAATTCAGTGGATAAGAGCAGGGAAATGAACAGAAACTACAGTAATAATAATAACATAACAGAGACATGGTTACTTTGGGCTAAATAATGAACTATTAAAAAATGCTTTATTTGTTTTACTTGCCCTTTAAGACTGTGCAAACAATGTAGTGCATTTAAAGAAACTAGCAGGATTATGGGATGGCAGTATCCTTTAAAAATCTTCCTTTATTCCCTTAAACCTCTATCTATCTGTGCATTCCTTATACCCAGGTCTCTGAGCTTTTTCTGCCACTAAAGCATTCATTAATTTATTTCTTTATGCTTCTTTGCCTGCTCTCTCTCTTCCTGGAATTGCTCAGGTTATTTGAAGGTCAGAGGCAAGAAGTCTAATAACAAATGATAGCAGAATGATGATACTTTGGATGTTGATTAACAGAATATAACCCTACTCATCTGACTTTCCTGTTGGTTTTCCTGTAATTTAGCTCAATCCAATAGATCTGCAGGTTTCAGAATATTTAGCTGGGGAACTGCCTTTTTTCCCCTTGAGAAAGGGAGGGAGCTGTCCGTTCAGCACTAGCACAGAACACACCAGAAGGCAAAATACTCATGTGATGAGTGTGTTCATTTAATCAGCTTATTGCTTGAACAAGAGGGAATCCCTACCCCCCTCTCCTCTGCTTCCTCCAATCGCTAAATCATCTTGCACCCTCCCCACACACAAAAACTCAAACTACAAAGGTCTCTGAGCTTATCACACCTGTCCTGCATAAAGGGAAGGTCTACATTTTTGCTCATTGTCATAACAAGGAAATAAAATACACAATAAGCCAGAGCGATAAGACAGGGAAACCACTGAGCTCATTATCACTATAAATGGTATTCACTACAGGGCAGCACAACATCTATAGACAGCATAATTTTCCCTACAATCTGCAGTACTGCATGTGGCATCAAACTGTTTTTACCTATCAAGCATATCTGTGAGACTTATTACTTCTCCTTGGGAGAACAGAAACCAAGTGACTCATACATCTGCAAAACCAATGCATTTGTGTGATACTTTACCAATAATAAAACAAAAAGAGTGCTTGTGTTCGTCATAGTTCCCAGAACGTTTATAAAACTCTGCCTAAATTATTGGGTTTCTCATAAAATGTGGTTGTGTGCGCTGATACAAGTAAAAGAGTTTTTACAAAAAAAAATATTGTGTGTCCACAGGCATTAAGAATTTACAGCCACATAATGGGCACCTGCATGAAAGCATGTAAAAAGCTATTGATTTTTAATTCTTTAATGTACATACATTTTACTGATAGTATTTAACCTTGGTTACTGCACCTCTTCTCACTGAGGGGGGAATTCACCATTGTGCAAAGTGAGGTCTGGATCCTTCACCTCACTTCGCACAGACTGATATGCGCTCGCTGATGTCCTGCACGCAGACATCAGCGAACGTTTTAAAGGGATTCCAGTCCCGACAAGAGCATTCGAGTCGCTTCGCCGAGACTGGAATCCCTTTAAAGTGTTCGCTGATGTCCGCGTGCAGGACATCAGTGAGCGCAGATCAGTCAGTCCGAAGTGAGGCGAACACTCCGCACCTCACTTTGGACTATGCTGAATTACCCCCTTAGTCTCTTAGAACAATGATTAAACTAGCATTCAGAATAGTTCTGAGTAGAGGCGATGTAAAATAACATACACAGTTTAGTAAGCTGTTCCAAATGTTTATTTCCCCAACTACTAAATTTCATAGTTATGGGTAGTTTCCATATCTTTGGGGTAAAAATAGTGCTCCAGCTTTGGGAAATGGCAGAATAGTTTTTTGACTGGTTAACAATGATGAAATAGTGGTAATTTATCAATATTGCCATTTTCTCTTATTTATAAAGGTGTTCAGTCAAATGTAGGAAGCCCTTTGCAGTATTAAATGTAACGGAGAGAATATTTTGAAAGGGACCCCTGTATAGCACTGACAGTACTTGTGAGTACGTTTTCTTACTCGAAAAATCCTATATAGTATTCAGAAAAGAGGGAGACTTCTGTGTAATACTGAGATAATAGCAGAAATCCCTGCATTGTACTGACTGTATAATGGAGAATGCAGTGTACCCTTGAGTGTGCTTTAATGTGTCAAGCATTATGAAGAATAACAGAAAGCTCTCTTTATTACTATTGATGCTACATGAAATGTTTTGTGTGGTACTGCAGCCATCAAAGAGAATGTGATGCATCACAGAAAGCTTGTTATAGGATTGGGAGTATTATGGTACGTAACAGAAAGCACTGTAAAGTACTGAGAGTATTACAGAGAATGTTCTGTATCATGCTTATTATGGGTAAAAATTAGTATAACTGAATCCACTATTTCATTGCAGAGAATGGTAAAAGAATGCTCTTAATGGCACTGTGAAAATTACAGTTAATGTTACTTTACAGAAAGCTCTTTATAGCAGTGAGAACAGCATGCATTACAAAAATCAGTGCGTGGTACCTACTGGGTAGTTTAAATAGGAAGACATGTTTAAGTCAAAGCTCTTCAAAGTACAAAGACTGCTAAGAATATTACAAATGCCATTCTCCATCACAGTAAGAACATACAGTATTTATTAAAAATAATCGAGCTGGCTCAACTATAAGGCCAAAAAGGAATTTTATTATTAATCCCAAAACAAATTTTTTAAAATATATTGTTGTCTGTTATTTTTATTATCCTGCTACTACATTGTTTTATCTTTCTGTTATCTCCAGTGTGCGGTTTTTGTTACATTGTTGCAACCTGCTCTAAGGAATAAATAGTGCTACAGCACTATCTCCCCTATCACTCCCCTAGCCTGTCACCTCCTGTGAGCGGTGCTGCTCACAGGAAGTGACAATGGAGGAAGGGAGCCTATTACTGCTACAGCAGAAGAGAGTCAGGGTTGGGGAAGGGAGGGGGACCCCCAACAGTGCAGAGAAGATAGTATTTTAAATGGGGATGGGAGAAGGTTTCATGGGTCTAGGGTGCCATGAAACCTTGTCCTGGTCCTGTAGAAAAGCTCCTAGTTAAAAGAAAAGGTGGTAATCTGCACTGTGTATTGCAAGAACATACAGTATGTCACAATGGACAAGTGTTGTGTTCATTTATATACATGCATTGCAAATCCTGCAAAAACACAAGGCATGGTGTCCAGGGTTTATTGTCTCTTTAACAATTGTGACATGTGGATTTAAACATCTTTTGTAATTAATCCTTTCTTTTACAGCAATGTCTTTTCACAGATACTGTAAATTAGCATTTTATATTCAATAATCATTGTCCAGGGCAACACTGAAGTGTTCACATACCCACAGCACATGGCACACAACCAAATTAGACCCCCTGTTGGGCATTCCTACTTTTATCATACATCTATCTGTTCCTGAATGATTAGGCTATTGAAGAGTGGCACCTCATACTGTATGTTTTCTGTGTGCACTTATACTACTTGTTTATAAAAAAAAACCCTTAAATCTCAGAAAATATGGAAACTGCAAAAAAATATTTTTTCCTTAGTCTCCGAGCCTCATTGTCTAAAGTCTGAATTCACCTGTCAAATTCACTACAATTTGAGTTGCATCACCAAAATAGTTACAAATTCATTTCTCAGGATTGACTAAATGGCTAAAACTTGTACAATTGTCAAACAGGTGGACAATGGTAAAGCTCTGTTGGATGCGTAGTGTGACACAGTCAGGCAGATAGAAGTAGGAGAAGAAGTCATCCGGAGTGAGGGGAACATAACAAGTGAAGGGCAGTGATGTCAGTCTCACACTGTCCCACTAACTGTATTATGTCATTTTGTTATTTTATCTTTTTTATTGCCACTTTTGAATGAATAGTGGCCTGATGCAACAGTGGAGTCCAGCCATCAACCCCCCCAATTCACCACTCTGAAATGAATTTGGAGCAGTTCATCTATTCGCATTCACACCTTTGACATACTCCACGTGGGGAGAAATTTATTAAAGTCAGAAAGACCGCTGGTCTTTCCAGCTTTACCAAGAGAGAAATCTCAGAATGATCTTGCGATATTTCTTTCGAGATTGTGTTTTTCGATTGAGTTTTTCGATTGTGAGTTTTCTCATTTTTTTTCCATGGAAAGGTAGTCATACTTAACATTAGTAGCATGGCTACCTTTCCATCAAAAAGTTTGAAAACTCGGGATCGAGAAACTCGATCTCAGAAGAAATATCGCAAGATCAATCCGAGATTTCTCTCAGTAAAGTTGGAAAGACCCAGAGCAGTGTTTTCAACTTTAATAAATTTCACCCCACGTGCACATCTTAGTCAATAGTAGAAGTACCTGTGCACGTGCACACAAAATGATGCAAAGAGCTCTGTAAATTCATGATTTGTGTAGTCAATCCAATTGGTTGCGTATTCACCACTTAGCAGACTTTGCTCAATAAGCGAACATGGGAAAGTGGAGAATAGTTGTGAATTCACAACTCTACATGACTATTTAGACTTTAGTCAATGAGGCACTCCATATTTAGTTTGAGCCAGCCCTTGGTAAGAATGATGCTTTATAATCCTATAAACTCTAGTTAATGCAGACAGTATATTATGTGATATTGAACCTACTGACACTAAAAGATGATGTATATGACTGAGCACTATACATCTCACTGGACTTCTGGACTATTTTGACAAATGGGAGCTCTACATAACAGTTATATTGGTCAGAAATTGTATGTGAAATATTATGACACAACATTAAGTGACTTCACCATTACAAACTCAAATTATTGATTAAAAAATCTACCTTCCAATGAAAGTGATTAATGTCTGCCTTTCAAAGACAAGAAAATGCAATAACCTGAACCCTTGCCAAACAATGACCTTTAATGAATAAATACCTCAATAAACCAGTCACTGCATTCCAGCAGTGATAATTACTATAGGTTTAATACTACAATAAATACACACTATCTCCTCATTCCTGGGCACTCTCTCCCAAAGGTTAGTACTATCATTTGAAATTTGCTGACATTGTTTTTGTACATGATGCATGCATCCGTGCATTGATTTTGTGGGTACAACTTGGCCAGCTCTTACTTGAGTCATTGGCAAATAGAGTCCCTAAAGCATATTATCTAATTGTTTTTTTTTTTTACATTTCTTGAGTTGATGTACATAAAAGCATATTTTTATTTATAGGATGCAGTGTTAATACTTTATAATAATAAAAACAAAGAATGATGCCGGTCAGTGATATATCATCACAGCTGCAATGCCGAAAACCAAAATTGTGCACCCTAAACACGTCTATAAAATTCTTATGTTTAGACATGTATGTGTGTTTCCAGAAGCCTATCTGCTAACACTGCAAACTGTTCATTTGTAAAAGAAATCTAGATTTGTGTTATATGGATAGACTCAATTTATTTTATCATTATGAAAAGCATTGGGCGAATATGGCGAGCATGTTTTGTAATGAAACAGTTTATTCTGAATTACTGATAATGAAAGTCCTTCTATGAACAAAGCTACCTTTGGGTGAGACAGATGTAGAAGTACCTCCCGCCTACTGCCCCCTTTACAGTATGCAAAAAAGTTAAAAGTCAATGGAAAAATCCTCACTGCAGTAAGATTGATGGGTCAAATGAAAAATCAAGGACAGTGAAAAAATGCATTTAGCAGAGCTCCACTGATTTAATTTAATTCAAATCTGACCAGACTACAATATTTCCCACAGTTAATGGCACAACCAAGGTCTTAGATGTCCCTGATTTTGTTATAAATCTCCCAGTAGGCCCAAATCCAGTCCTTAATTGCTCTTAGCAGGCCTCTGAACTCCCAATTACTTTTAGTGCAATTCACACCTGCTGGTTCTGAATCTGTTACATTCATTATATATACTGTTCTTGGATACTGAGGCTGAAGTTCTGTTTCTAAAATTTATTTTTATGTAAATATAGACCAATAAAAACTACCCCAGTGGCTTATTTATATTAGAAATGGTAGGATGTTTCCTTGGCTTTAACCAGTGACAACATTTAATAAATCATCCAGAAAAATTTGCTTATTCTATGCAAATTGCTTTTAACCGTCTCCAAAGGTTGGTGTAAGAAAGTAACAATTATATGGAATTTCATTTTACAAAGATTGCTGAAATTCTATGCCAACTCCAGATTCTTTTGGAATAAGAAACATACATTTGTTGATTTTACTCTGATTTTAAAAATATGAGTACAACTAGAATGTAATAAAAAAAAAAGTAGAATAAATTCATCCAGAATAAGAAGACAGTTTCTTGTTTCGTTCTGCTTGCCAATATGAGGAACATTTTAACAATATATATTTATGTCAGTAGTTTTTTATTTTTGGATAGGGCTTCTATCTATGCAAGACAGGCCTGCCAGAAAACAAATGTTCATACCTAAAAGTAAGACAAGGCTTTACACTGAAGATAGACATTACCTTTCACTGAACTATATTGGATTCCCAGGAGGCAGCTCTTCAGAGGAAAAGATCACATGCTAGCAACACAGCCATTTACTGAGAATTCCCTGGCTTTAACCTGCCCTGAGAGGGAATGTTTATTGTCTTGAAAAGTTTACAGAGGGGAAATTTACTCTACTGTCTTTATTGTACAGTATATAGGAGCAAATCCTCATAACTGTGAACTTCTATTCTAGGCAAATGCAAGAGGATTGGATGCACAAATAGCACAATTATGGTTAGAGCTTGCATCAATAAGAATTGCATGAAGTTCTGCCATTTATTGGGCAATCTACCACAAAATATCCTCCAGCACCAGCCTATACATTGCCAAGAGTTTCCTAGCTATGGCTGCCGAAACATCTATGAACACAAAGTGTTGTCGTATTTGCCATAAAAAGAAAAAATGTATTGTGTAAATATGCAGTCAGTGTAATGTTGTGAACTTTGAGTACATTCACAACATAACAGTTAAACAGCAACCTCTGGTGACTATGCGAAGTTGGGGAAAATTTCAGCTTTACCCAGGACCTCAACAATGATAGTAATTTTTGCAGTAAAATCAGCTTATTAATTGGCAGAATATATTTGGCCCTTTTAATAAGCAGGTTCAATATTCTTATGGAACTTCTTTGCATCTTATATTTCAATGTTTTTTTTGTTGTTGTTGTTTCCCTTAAAGTTCTACAATATAAAAGCATTCATTTTCTAAGCTGTATTTCCACAGAGATCACTGTAAATTATTTTTAGTTGTTAGCAGTCAGCAGAAGATAGAGAACGATGATCAAATGTAGAAGCCGAAATAACCTGAACTTCCTTATTCACTTCAGTACATTTTCACACACAAAGTCACATGCACAAAGCCATTCAGTCTTAAGGCTCATTATACAATTACAACTAATGTAAGAGCTCAAAGACATTTCTGTCACTTATGCAAATGCCTACAAATTAACACATGCGCATGATCCTTGTCTGTCACTTCCATAAATAACAGATGTTTTCAAAATACTCTGTTTTTTTTGTGGCTGTAGAACTAGAGATCACCATACTGCCACCATATTCAATCATTCTTCAACTATTCACTCACTTTAATACAGACCCAATGTTTCCCTAATAGACCTATTCTTTTACTTAAGTACTCGCTTACTCAGGGTCCCCAATATCCATGATACTAATACTAGTAGGGGAGGCAGCTGATACTGGGCTCACAATGGGAATGGCCTAGAGCTGCCCCCAAACAGCAGAAAACAAGTAATTTTCTGCAAAATTATAGTGGAAAGGTCCGGTGCAAATTTTGCACAAGGGACCCCACTGGTGTTTGTATACCACTGTCGGATAACTACATATGCTTCCGCTTTTTACTTATTTTTCCAGACGTCATATAACTACTTTAGACATTCTCCACTTCCCACTCAACTCCTCACAGTCGTTCCTCCAACCTAATCACTACTCTACTAGCTTCCTTACAGACTACAAAATACACCTTATATCCATACACATAAATGTCTCACTACTTTTCCTAATGTCTCCCCACTCAGATTAACACAACACCCTTGTTATATCTTCACGTACAATCACACTGCCCGTACAGAGCCCATTTCCCTTCAGTTAACTACAGATCACTTACTCACACTCTCTGCAGTCAATCATACTCCTTGTTACCAGACTATAATCTGCTCCACTCAGTTCCATGGAGACTACTTGACATTTCCTTTTATAAGCTACAAATTTCCTCCTACCTGAAAGACTACCATGCTCTTTTGATGCCTCACCATTATTCCTTCTCATGTTAATACACATTAGGATTTTGTGCACAGAAAAGTTTTTTGATGCAACCTTTCTCAGAAACATCACCAGTTAACATTTAATAAGTGTAACACTTAGCACACTGTGCAATTATATACACTGTACAGACTGAAATACATCCTCTCCTACACATTTCCCTTTACTTCTTCATATAACTTTCCCCCTACCCCCATTATACCCAAGTCTTACAAACTGCACTCAGATTTAGGGCCTTATTGACTAAAGGATGAATTAGTCTATTGAATTCACCTTGCTACAATTCGAGTCGCATCACCAGATGCAATAGACACAAAATCGCTTTTCAGTATTGACTAGGTGGAGAATACAGTTGTCAAATACTGCATACTCCATTCATTTCCTCACAAACTCTCACACTCCACTCACACTCACATATTTC